>SKCR01054139.1:0-36879 GCA_019454045.1 Zanthoxylum bungeanum | reverse complement strand
ACCTTTTGGAGGATGTTTATAACATCCTGACGGTTTTGTCGTATTATAACTAGCAAACAAGGTTTGCAGGTTATTTGATCCATTTTTGGATCGAAGCAAGCATAGGTTCTTGGAATTATCGTTTTGATGTAATCATAATGGTGTATGATTTGATTCAAAACGAAAATGATTCTTGTGTATATAAGAGGGTTAGTGGGAGCGCACTGACAGTGGCTGTCCTATAAATAATGATAATATATGTCATTTCTTGGAAATGATATTCCCATAAAATACAATCGGTGAAAGCATGGCTTTTGAGAAAACTCTCCGAGAAACTCGTACATTGAAAAATGTACATGACCTGGTGTCTCATACACTTCAGGCCAATCCAAGTGATAGTCACTGGATTGATGTTAAGAACATCCGTTAGTATCTTAGAGAACTAAGGATGCTTTCTTAATCTGTGGAGAAGGAGAACTTGAAGTGACTGGGATCACTACTGGAAGTTTCCTAAACCGATAAAACGACTAAAAGTCGCAAATGGTACTATACAGTTTGAATAACGGAACAGTGAGCTGGAAATCTTCCAAGCAAGATACTGTTACTGAATAAACAACAAATACGGGTTACTGCTGCGGTTGAGGCAGCAATAGAAGCCATCTAGGTCAATAATAAATCTAATTAGATTAGATATGATTCTGTTAGCAGCTGAGCAAGGCGTTAGCACAGGCTAAAGAATTAATGGTCTCATCAACTATCTAGATATATACTTCGATATTCATCTGATTCGTTCGGATCATACATCGTGGTGATGTGATGATCGTATAAATCGCATCAGACGATAATCATGCAAATCCGCTGACGAAAGCGTTTCCTCAGCAATTTGAGCCAACCGTACATAGTTCGGGTGTCAAGAACTCAAGTGACTGGCTATAGGCCAAGTGGGAGATTGTTGGACAATTATGACCCATAGCGTCACTATTTGTACAGATCATGGTGTTGTTGTACAAATTAACTATGTGACCAAGGAGATTGCGCTCTTATCATTTGTGATTAGATCACCTAGATGTATAAATGATGAAAGGTCCCTATGATTTGTTCCTGGACGGAGAATGATATGAGACAATATCAGTCCACGAAGGATAAATCATTAAATATCCATAGTCAGAGTATTATCGAGATTGGACATCGATAAATACGTAAAAGACTAGTATTACACTTGTGCGCGTTGTGAGGGCATAATAGCATAGTTCTCATATATTTGGGTATAGGATACTCATGCAAGTGTAGTAGGAGGTTGTGTTTCACCGATGGTACGGGAAACAGCTTCGCTCTGGATAGACCCCATCGAAATTCCATTGGTAGTATGACTATGTGTCTATGGAAGTCCGAAATCAGGGTAGGTGTATTTAGTCTTAACCTGAGACTTGCACCGCTAATACTTGCGAAAATCAATACACTTTGGTTGCGGTCGTCCAGGGCTTTAACAGGTTCTGTGTACGCCAATGCTGGGTATATTGAGAATCGTAGTGTGTTGGGTGTGATGTCAAGACGGAAGTATCACTCCAGTCATAGTGGAGATGATGGTCACGTAGGATACGGTATTAGTACTCTTAAATGCTGCAACTATCGGGATAAAATGACAAGGTCAGGTTTATCCGATTATAGAGACTAGTTACCAGACATCCGACATGTGCTTCGTACGGGGCAGACACAATTCCAGCCCCAGGCCTAGCACGTGATCATCCGATACTGGACAGAAATAAGCAATACTACGTATACTACGCCTAATACAGATCATTTATTCATGTAAGGATATTTCCGGAGAATTGGGTAGGCATGGCGCTTTTCTAGAGGCCAACCTTGTCTTGTAAATAGGTAAAACGTAGTACGAGGTACTTACGTGTTCGGATAGTCCGATGACCGAATTTACTGCCAACATATCCGGGGATCTCATGGGTCGCTTCCCAAAGATTCACCGATGACGTATGACTCGCACTTTAATTAATCTGGGATTAATTAGAAGAAAGAGAAAAATTAATCTGGGATTATTTCGGAGATATTTTATATAGGATAAAATATCAATAAAAGAGAGATAACGATTAATTTGGAATTAATCGGTAAATTATTATATTCGATATATTAATCGAAATTGGATTTCGACGCTGAATTAAAATTAGATTTTAATTCGGGCAAACGAGTTAATTTAGAATTAATTCGTTAGCAATGTGAATAGTAATTATGCTTAGCATGAATATTTAATTAAATTAGATTTAATTACGACGCAACGGAAAAATCGTTAATTAGGAATTAGCGAACCCAAGCCCGAGAGTGATTCCGAGCGCATTCGCATTTCGAATTCGAGTGCGGCACGCAAGTCACATCAAGCGTCAAATCATTAGTCGCATCAAGCGTCAAATCGCTAATCACTTCATGCGTCAAATCACTTGTCACTTTGAGTGATGTGACTTGACAATTTGATAGACTTGATATGACTTGATGGACATTGATGTTGGAGTGTGGAACACTCAAGGTTATTACATTTAATTTATTTTGACTTTTTGAAAGGAAAATTAAATGGTAAAGCATTTATATATTTTTGGAAAATATATAAAGTAAATGTTTTACACTTTTGTAACTAACCTAACACTTTCTCTCCATCTTATTTTTCTTCTCTTTCTCTCCCAAAAGTGACGCCCAAGGGGCTGCTCACAGTCCAAAATGGCGTGAGCCATGGAGGAAACTTCATGGGTTTTGTGGAAAAATCCAAGTGCTAGCACACTTCCAAGAGTTATACGAATGTGATAGGGAAACCCACCCACGAGCCGGGAATCAAACGACGAAGCTTGGAGCTTCAAATGTTGGATCAAAATCTGATTTTTGGAGGCAGAAAATCTGCACAGCAGTGGCGTTTTTGGAGGGCAGAATTTCAGTTTTGTTCTTCACCAAATCGTCTCAACTGATCGATGTGAGTATTCTGCTACCTCCGTTGATGTATTCATATATGTTTTTCATGCTTATATTTATCTTGGGACCTAATTAGAAACCTACAGGTCCTTCATGGAGAAATTCTTACAAAGGTAAGCTATGACGCTATGTATCATCCGATATCATTCCCAATGATAAGGATGTCGTCAACATAGAGAATTAAAATACCACATACTCCCACTGGCCTTCTTATACACACAGGATTCTTCCTAATTCTTGAGAAAACCAGACAATCTGATTATCTCATTGAATCGAAGATTCCAACTTCATGAAGCCTATTTAAGTCCATAAATGGACTTCTTCAGCTTGCATACAATGCCCAAGTTTTCAATTGATGAAAAACCCTCCGGCTCTTCCATATAGATTTCTTCATCAAGAAACCCATTTAGAAAAGACATTTTGACATCCATTTTCCAAATCTCATAATCATGATAAGCGGCAATTGACAGCAAAATCCTAATAGACGTTGGCATTGCAACTGGCGAAAAAGATTCATCGTAATCGACACTAGGTCGCTGCGAGTAAAATTTAGCTACCAGTCGGGCCTTAAAGGTTTCAACCTTTCCATCGACCCCGTGCTTCCACTTGTAAATCCATTTACAACCGATATGAACAATTCCTTCGGGAAGCGGAACCAAGTTCCAAACTTGATTCTCATACATTGAGTCCATCTCGGATTTCATGGCTCTTGCCACTTCACGGAGTCGATGTCCAACATCGATTCTCTATAGGTAAAAGGGTCAGTCTATTCAACTAAGATCACATTAATACTCTTTTCTGTATCAAATACAAGCGTTCAGGAGGTCTAGATACCCTTTGCGACCTACGGAGTGTGTGTGTGAAGGTTCTCCATCTTCTTGAACTACAGGTTCCTCCATTAGTTCGTTGGTTCCATGTTGTACTTCATCAAGTTCAACCTGTCTATAATCACCACCTTCTGCCAAAAATTCTATTTCTAGAAATTTTACGAAGCGAGCTACGAACACATTTCGATGCTCGATATCATAGAACAAATATCCTTTCGTATTTGAAAGATATCCAACAAACCTAAACTTCTGCCCTCGAGGTAAAAGCTTATTTTGCTAAGTCATCTTGACGTATGCAGGACACCCCCAATTTTAATATAACTAAGATTCGGTTTCCTACCGGTCCATATCTCATACGGAGTCGTAGGTGTTGGGGTTTTGGACGATGGGCGCAGCAGATGCGCGGTTCGGGCGAAATCGTAATTTAAAACCTTTTCAAATTACCGAATAAATTATTCAATATTTAATATGAATAATTTATTCATATTTCACCTAAACCAATTTATTCAATAGTAAATATCAACATAAATAAGGTTGAAACTTCACGAAACCTTTACGAAAACTGTTTTTCCGCAAAATGACGCAAAACTCGTTTTCGACTGAACCGACTACCCGAAACTTATGGGGACTGCCCAGGTCAACCCCAATAGCATCAGGGCAGTTCATGATCTGCCCAAACAGTGACGAACTCATGGTTTGGATAGTCGTCACCCGGTTGGCTCAAAATCCACCCGGTAACACCATTTTTCGCCGTTTTCGCTTATTTTAACTCCGAAACACTTTTCAGAAATTATTCCAACTCCCAAAACACATCCAATACATTCATAAGACATAAATTTCATCATCAAAACAGAATCACATCCAGGTCTGATCCAGAAACAGAAAATGCTCAATTTCATGCTTTAAATCCAAATTTTCAACATTAATCAGATAAATCTCAACACCAAATCAAGTCACCACATATGAATCACCAAAGAATAATTATAGGCATTACAAGAGTGGTCATAAAACTCTAGAATGGCAACTCATCAATAATTGATCAAATTGGACACTAATTACACTAATTGCATCCTAATACACTTCACACATGCATATAAGCTTCTAATTCAACCACCACAACCAAAAGCCCTAAATTTCAGAATTTTTAAGGAACCCTAGAAAATTTATAAATCATCAGGAAACAAGAAATTAAATTTCCAAGCTGAGGGTTTTGAAGACTTGCCTTAAATATCCTAAATCCTTAGTTTTTTTTTCTTGATTTTCCTTTTTTTTTTCATGGATTCATCAAACAAATTTGAAACCCATTTATTTTAAGTATTTTCGGCCATGTTCAAGAATTAGATGAAGAAAAAAACATTTCCTCTTTTAAAATCCTTGAAACCGACTTAGTGAGGGCATTTTAGTCCTTTTGCAATTTAATCAAAATAAATTATAATTAAACTTTATATTAACCAATCAAAATTGGACAAATAAAGTGTAATTAAACATGCCATGTTGACCAATAATAATTGGACAAATTCAATAACATTTATGGAAAAAGTTTATTAATTAATCATTTAAATATTTAATAATTAAATATCCAAATAATCAATTAATTCAATTATTATTATATATGTATTTTTATTTACAATTAAATATCCAAAAAATCTCATTTGATGAATAATTAATGTGTATCAAATATAAATACACAATAATTATTATCGGACAAAATCCCCTAATGCATGTGTTATCGTTTAACCGATTAAATGATCCGAATTAACTCATTTAATTAGATGAAGTATTATGAATAATATGTATTATTCATATCGCGTTACCCAAGTGCTCAACGAGTACACTTCATATTGTGGGGCTCTCTAAGTTTAGGTTTATCCGTCAAGAAATCCAATTTCATGTGCATAATCCACCCACTCATGGATTATGACGACCACGGATAATCTCACTAAACTATGAAAGTCGAGGTCATTGCATACGTATAATCCCTCTGTCACAGACTATCCATATTATACCTGGGATATAGATGAGAACGTCAAATTCGTTCGGTACAATATAGTAGACTTTCAATTTACGATCTCTAAATAACATTCGGAACTAATTTCCGAAGTTATACCACGGCCATGGATTTACTAGATCGTAAACACGTGAGGACGCCTATGCCCTGTACATAGGACTGACGGATCCTGTCTTGATACGCACTGGATATCATGAGCATCAGTCCACACCCAATGAACAGGCGGAGGTCTGATCATGAATAGATCGTTGATGTGACTACCATCAAAGTGTGGAGGATAACTCATATATCCTACTGTGGTATCTCAAGTCAAAGAACCACTATGCTCGCTCAACTTGAGAAGATTCCTATTGATGTTGGTGTCCATCTATTAGGAAATCTTCAGTGAGTCGTTCAGTGTCTTATTAAATAAACACCTACATATCTATACGAATTTCTCAAGACTCATGGTTCACTGGGATAAACCATCGGATCAAGTCACGATATACGACATGTACTGGTCTCAGTGGATTTTACTAACCGACCTGTGTTAGTAAATCTTGACCATGAACTTTATTTAAGGATATACATCTTATAGTGTGCTTCCCAATGTCAATTACAAACTACGTTGTAACTGCGCACTATATTGTAAATCCTAGGGTCTTTGTCTAATATACAGGTATCTCTAAACCAGATGTAATTTTGATCTAATCTTAATCAGATAGAATAAGTGTATAAAAGACAAGGGTGCTACCATTAAATTAAGTAATATCATGGAAAATAGAATTGCTAGTATTCATGAATCAGATATAAATTCGATCCGGATTGGCACTCCGAGCACCAACCCTAACAGTAGGAAAAACTTTGTAATGAATCTTATTCAAAAGATGTGCGACAGTTAAAAGAGCATAACCCCATAAGTAAAATATGTATAACTCCACATAAATCGAACCATATCCAATAAAGTCCGATTTCTCCTCTCTGACACTTCATTGTGTTGCGGAGTGTCTGGAGGAGTATATTGAGCATGAATCTCATTCTCTTTTAAATAATCAGTGAACTCTTCACTCATATATTCACCACCTCGATCAGATCGAAGGCATTTATTATATTGACCAGTTTTTTTCAACTTCATTACGGAATTCTTTGAACTTTTCAAAGGTTTCTGATTTATGTTTCATCAGATAAACATAACCGTACCGTGACAGATCATCGGTAAAGGTGATGAAGTATGAATAATCACTGTGTGCAGTATGACTCATGAGACCATATACATCTGAATGTACGAGTTCCAATAAGTCAGTGGCTCGGTGTCCAACACCCGAAAATGGGGCTTTGGTCATTTTACCCCGAATACAAGATTCGCAAGTTGGATAAGGTTCAATGGTGAGATCATGTATCAAACCATTCTTAACCAATTGGGTTAGGTGTTTCACGTCTATATGACCTAACCGTATATACCAAAGTTCAGTATTATTTATATCAAATTGTTTACGTTTATTAATTCCAGTATTAAAGATATCTTGTGAGGTACGCAATATGTAATGACCATTCTCGTTTGGACAACAAAGGATCTGAATATTATTACTATCATATAAATACAATGAACGATTCTTAATATTTACATCATATCTTTCAGTATCTAATAAAAAAAGAGACATAATATTCGCCATATATCCTGGCACAAAATAGTAGTCATTTAACAAAAGTCTCCCACTAGGTAAGAGAATCTCGCATATGGTCACTGCAACTGCATCCAGAGAGTCGCCACTCCCGAATCAAAACTGCATCTCCCCAGATTCCAACCGTCTACTTCCCGTCAGCACCTGCAACGTATTGCAAATGTGAATAGGACAAGCAGAATCAAAAATCTAATTAGATGTCATAGCTTCACAAGCCATTGAGATATCAATAATAGGAAAAATAAAAGTACTTGATGTCGATGCTTTTTCCTTCCTTAATTGTGCAAGATAGTCCATACAGTTTCTTTTCCAGTGCCCGACTTTCTGACAGTGGTGGCATTTATCTTAAGAAGCTCTTTTGGGCTTCGCCGTCTTACCCTGCGGAGGAATATTGAAACCCTTCTTTTTCTTTCCTTTTGTCTTCTTCCCCTTCGACTTCGATTGGGAAAAAGCAGAAAGTGAAATGGGTTTCGGAAGGCAAGTCGAAACTCCCTTCCTCAAATCTTCCTCTGATGTGAGAAGCATCCTATGCAACTCATGGTAAGAACAGTGAATCCCATTCATGTTGAAATATATAACGAACTGGCGATATGACGTCGGGAGCGAACCGGGAATGACATTATGTCTCAGAGTTTCATTGAGAGGGAAATCCTGGCGAATCAACGGCTCGATCAAATCGATCAAATGAAGCACATGCGGGCTCACAGCCTGCCCCTTTTCAAGTTTAGAATGGAACAGTTCCATTGAAACTCTATGAACCACGACCTGTTCCTGGTTCATGAACGATTCACGAAGTTGTGTCAACATGTTAAATGCATCGTGCATCTCAAAGTAAGTCTTCTTAAGCTTAGAAGAAAGAGAACTCAAGATGAATGATTTAACCCTTAAATCATCATCCTTCTATCTCTGGAAAGTCTCATGTTCTTCAGGAGATGGATCTGGAGATATAGCAAGCAGTAATGGATCTTCCAAAATATATCCCAGTTTTTCGGAATTGAGTACAATCTTCAAATCGATATCCCGAAGCAAAGTTTTCAGCGCCTTTTAGCTTATTCGTATCTAGCATACGAGCAAAAGAATTGGTTGGAGGTGCCGCCATCACAAATCTATCAAATAGACAACGAATCAACGGCAAGCAGATAAGCAGATAAAAGATAAAACAGTTTCATATTATATCATAAAGCATTAACTAGATCATGGATTTTTAATCTAAAAATACCCTCCCACTATTTCATGCAAAACTGTAATCCCCAAACAGAATACAAAGCATGCGATAATCAAATCATAATATAATAGTGAAAGGTGGACCCCATCAATATATTTTAGCTCACAGCTTTGGCACGTTCTTGCATACGTATATTCATTAGGTAGTGTAGGCATTGCATTTTTTTATATCAGCCCGATGATGAGTCTCGTATAGAGACACTACCTCTTTAGTTGTGAAAGCCGCGGGAAACGGACGTTGGAAGGGTAAAGTTGGAAATTAGCATTTTGTCAGATTTAACTCGCTTGTTTCGTTTCGGGTTCGCTTGTTGGACCTCTGTTTTAAAACACACCAAACCCATTAAAACACATCTCACAAATTAAATAATTAAAATATTTAAAACACATCTCACAAATTAAATAATTAAAACCAATTAAAATTAAACTTAAATTAAATTAAATCACATTCACCAATTAAATTGAACTTGAAATTAAATTAAATTAAATTCCTAATTTAAATAAAACACATTCCTAAATTAAATTAAATCACCTTCTTAAATTAAATAAATCATATCCTTAAGTAAAAAGAACAAATTAAATCAATTCCCCTAATTAAAAGATTTCCTTATCATATATTAAATTAAAAGATATCCCCAATTAATACACAAATCCTATTCCTTCCCCAACAAGGTAAATCCCCTCCCTTAGCCTATAAAAGAACCCTTAACCCACACATCCAAACCCTGGCTGATTCACACAAAAAATATAAAAAAAAAAAAAGAAAATAACCCTGAGCCTTAACGCCTGACCACACAAGCCCTTGCCTCATAAGCACGCCACCTGCCTCGCCCTTCAACGCCACCTGCCCTGCCTCTTCAGCCACGTTCACAGCACTCAAGCACATGCCTTGCCCTTCAGCCACGCACACAACGCCATCAACCTTCTACACATGTTCACGCCCACAACAACTGCCACAGCCCCTCATCAAACGCAAATCCGAGCAGCCCTCATGCCCAATAAGCAAACTCTCGGCACAACAAACCGAGCAACCTCTCACCATTCACTAAACCTAAGCCATCTCCTCATATAGATGTCCCATTTATACACAAACCTCACTGCCGCAATAACCTAGTCTAGTCGCATATTTCACCCCCCAAATCTGTCCCAAAAACACTGAAAAACTGCACTGTTTCACGCCTCAAAATAGTCCCCGAAACTGCCCAAAACTACACCCCGAAACTGCCCAAAACAATCCCCGAAACTGTCCAAAACAGTCCATTAACACACCCAAAACAGTGACCTGAAACGTAGCAGCGAAACAGCAGCGAAACGGAGTAAAAAATAGCAGCCCGAATAGCAAAACAACGAGGAAAGACGTTGAGTTAGTGAACCAAAAGAGTTGCGGATCATTCACCCTTCCAACGGACGTGTAACTCCCTTTCTTGGACGACAAAAGAGGTTAGACCTGAGGGCACCTTTTTATTTATCATCTTTCATTTTATTTTATTTATTTTAAAATATTATTGCATGAGAGTCGTTTGAGGCATGATGTGATTATTGGATGAGCGGGATATGTGTTCCTTTTTGTGGTATATCGGATGGAAACCCGAACGTAAATTCCATAGCCGATTCCGAATGGACGGTAGTATGGTCTGCACTCGGGATACAATGCCACGTACCACTTAAGATACACGTATCTCGTCTCATCCAAATTTGTATTTGAGCATGTTATAATCTTTAGGTTATTAGTTTATTATTTAAATTATGGTTTAATTTAGTTTGTTATTTATTTGTTAAAGCATATTTAGGTTGTTCCTTATGCATATTATTAGTTTATGATGTGTTAGGATAATGATTTTACATGTTGATTTAATGGTTCAATATACTCGTTGTGTTACATTGCGTGGAGTTATTTAGATGAAAGCATGTTAGATCTAAGTACCCTTGAGCATGATTATTGAGTAGACTTGGTTGATTCATTGCACAAATTATATCATCACAAGTGACATAAGTAAGGGACCATTCCGAACCCAACGGTTTGAGGTCTTCCCTTGCGAGGGGTGAGTGCGGCCTTAAATGTTTGTCCCGGTTCACACCGGGTGGCGACTCCATGTTATTTCGTACTCCCAACTAGGCCGCAAGCCTAGAACAGCGTCGCCGATTTCTGTGTCCTACAGTCTGGCGACTCCACTGGGGATTAGAGAATCGGCCTCGAAATCATGTCTTGTGATGTGTATAATTTGTGCTTTAGTTAATCGTTTCGATAGTGAGTTAAAAAGGGTGTAACCAAAAGCACTGTTAAAGCTATGTAATGGTTTGGTGTATTCCTTCATTCACTACCTTTCTATAAGGAAAAGCTGTGAAGGCACCTAGATAATCATGTACTAGTAGTCTACCGTGATGGACTAATTTGGAGGACTCGTTGTTTATTCCTGTCACCAAGCGATAAGAGCCTAAGGGGCTAGGGTACTTAAGAGAGCCTCGCTCCACCCTCCCTCTGGGGAATCTACAACGGGAAATCCATTTGACAGTCAGTCACACACCATAACTCGTTGGCACGTACCTTTAGGTATAAAAAAGTGCGCTCACTTGGTCGCTCGGACCCTTGAGTGGGGAGACCTAGTTGTGGGCAATCCTTCGTCGATGAGAGCTTTTGTCTATACCCCTGTAAACCCGCGTATGAACTATAGTTGTAGGATCAATATAGACTATTCCTTTATGTTTTGGACCATTGTCATTTGGATTCAGTTGGACTTGTTATCATGAGGTATGGGCTTGTTGGGCCATTTAAACTGGGACGAGTCTGTGCTTTATGGCAATCGGGCCAAAAGTTTCTAAAATGCTGATGGGCCAACTAGTGTAAAATTCTTATGAGCTTATATATTACATGCATCGCACGCATCTCATGCATCTCATGCATACACTCATCATGTTAACCTCGTGTCTTAAAAGCCATCATAGATATCCGTTGGGTTAGAGAAAAAAAAAAGGGGTTTGTCAAGAGGAGTCTAGCAAGCATGGATAGCGGGGAAAATGAAATCGAGAAACAGACAGCATTACGGCAAGGATAGAAAGACCATTGGGGGGCCTTCAAAAAAAAGAAAGAAAAAAAAAGAGAAAAAAAAAGAAAAAAAAATGAGAAAAGAAAGAGAGAAAAGAAAAAGGAAAAAAAGAAAGAAAGAAAAAAAAAGAGAGAAGGAAAAAAAGAAAAGAAAAAAAATTGTTGTTTGTTTTTAGTCATTGATAGTTAGACATAAGTCCAATGATGAAATCGTTTGCTTTAGGGTGAAATCTTAGAAACGATAAACCCTTGATGTGCTTTTATCTGATACTTTGAGTGATTGATCTATGTTAGACTCGTAAGCACTTCACTATAGGTTCTTAGCGGTGAAAACCTGAGTAGTTGGCAAGGTGACTAGTTGAAGAAATTGTAGGTCGGTGAATGACCGTTTGCTTAGATGTCTATCTTGAATTGCTTATGTTATGATGTGTGGTATGGTTGAAAATGAAAGAAAAGTCTCTAAAGAAAAGAATTGAACCACCTATAACCGATAAGCGTGAAGCTACCCATGGGCGAGTATTAGGACCACCATGAGGAGAATGCTACCTTAAAGGGTAGGTGTGTTGAAAAAAAAAGAGAAAGAGAAAAAAGAGAAAAAGAAAAGAAAAGAAAAAAGAAGTTCAAAATGAAAAGAAAAAAAGAAAGAGACAAAAGAGAAATAAAACCTTACCACATGGAGCACATAAAAGCAACTGCAGGCATAATTGAGACATCTAGGTTGGTTTGACCCATCGATCCCAATTTTTTGACGAAATCATCGAGTTAGCTTACCTAAGGATTAAGCTGTGAAAGAATATTTACACACACACACTTTGAGTCTGGCTTAGATCATTTATTCAAAGACTCAGATTTGAGTTGCATTGAGTGTTTTGAATGTCTCTGGTTTCATTACTGAGCATTCTTTGAGGACAATGATATGTATAACTATTGGGACTATTTCATAGAATGTAATATAGCATGATGATATGGAAGGCCCCACCATATGGTTCATCTTGACCAAATACAAACAGCGGAGAGCAGAAAGCTAAACCAAGACTGGGGGTGACCAGTCTACCACACCGTGAATCAAGGACATAACAACATATTGAGTCATGAGACCAGAGAGAAGACTGAGCAGTCGTCTGGAGAACTGGTGGAAGACCTAACCCAACAGAATAGGAAATTCATGCATGCATGCATACACGTAACGTATTTTTGCATTCTTTTTTGTGTTTGTTTCGTTTTGCATTCACAGGTTTCAAAGATGAAAAAGAGAAAGCGGCAAAGACAAGCCAACCAGAATCAGCAACATATGAGTAATAGTTTTGGGGATGAGTCCCATGGTTGAGGCCCATATCAGTATCAGTTTTAGGGCGAGGCCCACGTCAATATCAGTCTGGGGGCGAGGCCCACATCAGTGTCTGTATGGGGCGAGGCCCACATTAGTTTCAGTTTGGGGTCGAGGACCATATCAGTATTCGTTTGGGGATGAGTCTCGGGGTTGAGGCCCACATCAGTATCAGTTTGGGGTCGAGGCCCATATCAGTATTCGTTTGGGGATGAGTCCCAAGGTTGAGGCCCACATCAGTATCAGTTTTGGGGCAAGGCCCACATCAGTTTCAGTCTGGGGGCGAGGCCCACATCAGTATCAGTTTGGGGCGAGGCCCACATCAGTATCAACTCAGGGTCGAGGCCCACTTTATCAGCAGTTTAGGGAATGAATCCCAGGGGGCGAAGCCCACATTGTCAGCAGCATCGGGAATGAATCTTAGGGCCGAGGCCCACGTCGTCAAAATTTGGAAAGAATCCGAGAATGAATCCTAGGGCCGAGGCCTACGCTGTCAGAGTTTTGGAATGAATCCAGGAATGGATCATAGGGCAAGGCCCACATTATTATCAGCATCAGTTTTGCCGGGTATAGCACTCTGGGGGCGAGGCCCACATTATCATCAGCATCAATTGCAGGCTTGCCGGGTATGGCATTCTGGGGGCGAGGCCCACATTGGTTCAGTATTAGTTCTACCGGGTATGGCACTCTGGGGGCGAGGCCCACATTAGTTCAGTATCAGTCTTGCCGGGTATGGCACTCTGGGGGCGAGGCCCACATCATTATAAACATCAGTTTTGCCGGGTATGGCACTCCGGGTATGGAGACATCAATATCAGTTTTGCCAGGTACGGCACTCCAGGTATGGAGATATTAGATCAGCCATGTACGGCACTCCGAGTATGAAGACATCAGATCAGTTCTGCCTGATATAGCATTCTGGGGGCGAGGCCCACATAGCATCAGATTAGTTCTGCCGGGTATGGCATTCTGGGGGGAGGCCCACATAGCATCAGATCAGTTTCTGCCGGGCATGGCATTCTGGGGGCGAGGCCCGCATCACATCAGATTAGTTCTGCCGAGAATGGCACTCCGATAACGGAGATATAGTCTGGGAATGGACAGCTCGAGAATGAGCACGCCGAGAATGGCACGCCGGGAATGGCACTCCGAGAAGAAGATATAGTCCGGGAATGGACAGCTCGAGAATGAGCACGCCGAGAATGGCACGCCGGGAATGGCACTCCGAGAATGGAGATATAGTCCGGGAATGGACAGCTCGAGAATGAGCACGGTAAGAATAGCACGCCGGGAATGGCACTCCGGGAATGGAGATCGGTTCACGAATGGACCACCGCACGGTGACAGTTCGGGAATGGACTTCATCACGCCACATCACAGTAACACTCCGGGAATGGAGATCGGTTCGGGAATGGACCACATCACGGTGAAGGTTCGGGAATGGACCTCATCACACCATATCACAGTCACACTCCGGGAATGGAGAGCGGTTCGGGAATGAACCTCATTACACCATATCACAGTCACACTCCGGGAATGGAGATCGGTTCGGGAATAGACCACATCCGGTGCCGGTTTGGGAATGAAACTCATCACACCACATCACTCTGGGGCCGAGATGCGTGCCCCCGTTGTCGGTTGTAGTTCCGGGCCGAGATGCGTGCCCAGGGTCGAGATGCGTACCCACTACATCATATTCAGGGCGAGGTCCCTCTTGTCAGCGGTATTGGGTCGAGATGCATACCCAGGGCCGAGATGCGTTCCCCCGCTATCGGTTGTAGTTCCGGGCCGATATGCGTGCCCAGGGTCGAGCGTACCCACTACATCATATTCATGGCGAGGTCCCTTTTGTCAGCAGTATTGGGTCGAGATGCGTACCCAGGGCCGAGATACGTGCCCCCGTTGTCGGTTGTAGTTCCGGGCCGAGATGCGTGCCCAGGGTCGAGATGCGTACCCACTACATCATATTCAGGGTGAAGTCCCTCTTGTCAGCGGTATTGGGTCGAGATGCGTACCCAAGGCCAAGATGCGTGCCCCCGTTGTATGTTATAGTTCCGGGCCGAGATGCGTGCCCAGGGTCGAGATGCGTACCCAGTAAATCATATTCAGGGCGAGGTCCCTCTTGTCAGCGGTATTGGGTCGAGATGCGTACCTAGGGCCAAGATGCGTGCCCCTGTTGTCGGTTGTAGTTCCGGGCCGAGATGCGTGCCCAGGGTCGAGATGCGTACCCACTACATCATATTCAGGGCGAAGTCCCTCTTGTCAGCGGTATTGGGTCGAGATGCGTACCCAGGGCCGAGATGCTTGCCCCCGTTGTCGGTTATAGTTCCGGGCCGAGATGCGTGCCCAGGGTCGAGATGCGTACCCACTACATCATCAGTTTGAGGGTCGAGGTGCCCCATTGTCATTAGCAGTTTCGGGATGCGTCCCAGGGCCGAGGTGCCCATCACACAATCAACTCAGTTCGAAGCAGCAGGAAGACCAGGTGACAGCTGGCGAGCCAGGTAAGTAAAAATGCATTGCACGTACTTTGATAGGAATTGTCATTGTCACACACTGCACAAGTCCCATCAAAGTGGGGGCGACTGTAGGCATTGCATTTTTGCATATCAGCCCGATGATGAGTCTCGTATGGAGACACTACCTCTTTAGTTGTGAAAGCCGCGGGAAACGGACGTTGGAAGGGTAAAGTTGGAAATTAGCATTTTGTCAGATTTAACTCGCTTGTTTCGTTTCGGGTTCGCTTGTTGGACCTCTGTTTTAAAACACACCAAACCCATTAAAACACATCTCACAAATTAAATAATTAAAATATTTAAAACACATCTCACAAATTAAATAATTAAAACCAATTAAAATTAAACTTAAATTAAATTAAATCACATTCACCAATTAAATTGAACTTGAAATTAAATTAAATTAAATTCCTAATTTAAATAAAACACATTCCTAAATTAAATTAAATCACCTTCTTAAATTAAATAAATCATATTCTTAAATAAAAAGAACAAATCAAATCAATTCCCCTAATTGAGATTTGAGAGAGAAGCATAATGTAATTTAGGGTTTTCCTAAATTAATGTAATGTCATTGTAAATATAACTAATTTCCATTAAATGAAGTTGGAACAAAAAAAATAATAATAATTTTACCTTAGTAAACCCAAATTGACGTGATGAAGTGAAAGTAGAAGAAGAATTGCAGAGACGCCGTAGAAGAATTGAAGAAGAAGTGAATTGTTGATATATTTAGGGTTTTTTTTTTTTTATTATAGCCACCCCCAAAACGACGACAGTTTGGGGGGTCTTCTGACTCCCAAAACGTCGTCGTTTGGGGGGGGTTAAATGACCCCCCAAAACGATGTTTTGGGGAGTCGTTTGAGGGGGTCTTTTAACCCCCCCCCAACGACGACGTTTTGGGGGGTCAGAAGACCCCCCAAAAGGTCGTCATTTTAGCCCCTCTATGCCCAAAAATATTAGCGCCGATACACGACCGATTATCGGCCGTGTATCGGCGCCTAGGCGCCGATTTCACGCTGCCCAATCGATCGCGCGACTACCACCAACGATTTGGAGGTAGTCGCCGCGCTTGGCCGACGTCGCACGATTACGCGCGGCCTAGGCGGCGCGTTTTAAAACACTGGTTGATTGTAAGATCCTGCCTCATGTGCTCCTCCATATGGTGAACTTGTGGATCCAATATTACCCTGCATGCTAAGAGTTTCCATGAAATTTCATATCTGATCCAGCTTGGCATTCATTGTTGTGTTGGCTCCGACTTCGTAGATTCCTGCTATTCGTTGAATCATGCTTCTTTCTGTTGGCCACAACGAATTATTGTTGGCTATTTCTTCAATTAGGTCTCAGGACTGATCTTCTCCATTTGCCATTAAAGCTCCTCCAGCAGCAGTATCTATTGTGGTTCTCATTAGTCCAGAAAGTCCATTGTAGAAGGTTTGGACTTGTAGCCATTTTGAAATGTTTTCTGGAGTAACTCCTTGTATCTTTCCCAAGCTTCGCAGAGGGATTCTGAGTCATGTTGCACAAAAGATGTAATATCATTCCTCAGCTTTGCAGTTCTGGCTGGAGGAAAGTACTTTGCAAGGAACACTACAAGAAATTACAATTTTAGAGACGGAATTTAGCGACAAAATATTTCGTTTCAAAATTTAATGACGGAATGGAGACGGAATTGAAACAAATAATGAAATTAGAGACGGAATTAAAATTCCTTAGCTAATTTTAAAATTTTCATTTTTATTTTTATTTTAATTGGTAATTAGAAACGGAAATTTTCCGTCGCTAATTAGAAATGGAATTAAAATTCCGTAGCTAATTAGAAACGGAATTAAAATTACATTGCTAAAGCAAGGATTTTCATTTTTATTTTTATTTTAATTGGTAATTAGAAACAAAATTTTTCCGTCGCTAATTAGAAATGGAATTAAAATTCCGTAACTAATTAGGAACGGAATTAAAATTCCGTAGTAAATTTTAAAATTTTCATTTTTATTTTAATTTTAATTGGTAATTAGAAACAAAATTTTTCCGTCGCTAATTAGAAAAGGAATGAAAATTTCGTCGCTAATTAGACACGGAATTACAATTCCGTAGCTAATTAGAAACGGAATTAAAATTTCGTAACTAAAGCAAGGATTTTCATTTTTATTTTAATTTTAATTGGTAATTAGAAACGAAATTTTTCCGTCCCTAATTAGAAACATAATGAAAATTACGTCGCTAATTAGACACTGAATTACAATTTCGTAGCTAATTAGAAACGAAATTAAAATTACGTAGCTAAAGCAAGGATTTTCATTTTCATTTTCATTTTAATTGGTAATTAGAAAATGAATTTTTCCGTCGCTAATTAAAAACGGAATGAAAATTTCGTCGGTAATTAGAAACGAAATTAAAATTCCGTAGCTAATTTTAAAATTTTCAATCCCCCCCAAAAATTTAATCCTTTCGGCACCAATTTTTTTTTTAAAAAAAATAGAGACGGATTTCCCGTCGCTAATTAGAAACGGAATTAAAATTCCGTAGCTAATTTTAAAATTTTCAATCCCCCCAAAAATTTAATCCTTTCGGTGCCACTTTTTTTAAAAAAAAATATTGACGGATTTTCCGTCGCTAATTAGAAACGGAATTAAAATTCCGTAGCTAATTTATAAAATTTTCAATCCCTCCAATATTTTCAAAAATTTCCCGCCTTACGGAAATTTCAAATGTCTATAAAATTTACAAATCTTCCCGCTTCTCTTATCTTTTCCTCTATATATACACCACAATCTTTTTAAATATCAACTCCAATACATCATCCAAAATTTTCCTACGCAATTCCATATACCATCAAAGTTTTTCATACCTAAACTCTCATTATCAATATCTAATTTTCTTATCTCCACTTTAAAATTTCCTAAGAAACAAACACTAATATTTTTTTTTGGGTTTAAAGTTGCGTAAATGGATGGTGGTGTGTCGAAACTTGCGGTGGACATTACGGTGTCTTGTGGAATTGAAGATTTATATATAACATTAAAAAAGTCAATTTTTAAAAAATTTCTAACATTCAGAAATTTTAAAATTTTGCCTTATCTAAAATTTAAAAATTTACTCTCTACAATTTATAAATTTCTCACATCTAAATAATTATAAAATTTCACACCTCTCTAAAATTTTAAAATTTTTTCCTTTCTAAAATTTTAAAAGTTTCATGCATCTTTAAAATTTTTAAATTTTCCGCCTCTCTAAAATTTTAAAATTTTTGTTTTTAATTTTTTTAAATATATAGCTATGGAATAGCTACAGAACTTCCGTCTCTAATTAGCGACGGAATAATTTCCGTCGCTAAATAGCGATAGAAACGGAATTTCCGTCGCTATATAGAAACGGAGTTTCCGTCGCTATATAGAGACGGAATAAAATTTCATCGCTAATTTTAGCGACGGAATTTTTCCATTGCTATTCTGTCGCTAGTGGTCAGTTAGCTACGGATTTTTTTGTCGCTATTTGACAGTTTTCTTGTAGTGGAATTTGGTGGCTAGAGTGTTCCAAGTTGTGATGGAACCTGCTGGTAGTGAATATAGCCAAGCCTTAGCTATGTCTTTCAAGGAATATGGGAACACACGCAGTCTCATTGCTTCTTCTGCCGCTCGGTTGTAATTGAATGTGCCGCAAACTTCCAGGAAGTTGCTGATGTGGGCATTAGGATCTTCAGTTGGATTCCCCCCAAACTGAACTGATTGTTAAATCATCTGAATGCATGTTTTGATGTCACATGCATTTGCTGGTAAATGAGTAAGTACAATGCATGATATGAAGCCGTCAACCACCAGAATAGTTCTGTCTAGAATGGGAATTGGTAGTGCAACCTCCAAAGGTTCAGGTTCTTGAATGTTCATGTTGATAAGTGCTTTTTGGCCTTCTCGTCTTTCCCTTCTCAACTGTCTGATTGTTCTTTCAATTTCTGGGTCAAGCGGACGGATTTCAAAGCTTTTGGTCCTCCTCATGTAGTGACTGAGAACCTGAAACACAAGAAAAAAAATAATAAGTAAAAATAATTAGACACAAGTAAAGGTATCTTACCCCAAAATTAATAGTGAAAGATAAATAAGTCCCCGGCAACGACGTCAAAAACTTGAACGGTGGTAAACACACACGTTACACAAGCACACGTATCGTTCAAGTAGTATAAAATGTATCGATCCCACGAGAACTTAATACCTAAGCTATTAAAATATGAAGCATTTGTCTACGAGTATCTAATTGATTGATTGTTGTTTGATTGGTGATTTTAAACTAAAGACAAGTAATTAAAACAGTGTGAAAGTGAATTAATATTATAAAACTATCTAGGATTGTGAATCCTTCCAATATCTTTTAAAGATGGAGTGATTATCTCATCTTTGTGCAATATATTGTTTTATTAACCTGGAACACGAAATATGTAAAAGCCTCTGTCGATGGTCAGATGCAAACACCCAAAGTAATCCAATTAATCATATGTCTATGTTAACCAAATGACCTGAATTCATTAAGATTAAGTTCCAATTGTGGCTACCCCCGTCCGACATGTATATGTCTATCCTGGAAGGAAATTTACCTAAGAGTCTTTTGCCCTAAGGTGAGATCGTGAGCTATTGAGTCTAAGGCTGAAACATAAAATCCCTTCGTCAAGTTAATTTTAAGTTTACCAAATCAATCTTATTAGTGGCCAGTTAACAAGAAGCATTAAGCTTAAGACTCAATAAATAAACCTTTATATTACCCAAGACATAAAATAACCAACTTTATAAACTGGTGATATTGGAATTCATCACACCCCTAGATAATATGTTTAGTTACAAAACATACCTAAAATTACAAAATGCATAGTTAAACATAATAACATAACAGAAAATTAAAAAGTAAAGAAAATGTTGGAGCTAGGGGTTTCACTTTTAATTTTTCAATTATATATTACTCCCTTATCAATTAATCATTTCTTGAATTAATAATATTAAAACCGACCATATAGGCGCTGAATGTCATTTGTCCAAAGTCCAACCGGCCAAATAGGCGGTAACAAAATCATATAAACCAACCATGTAGACGATAACAAGGTTAGCACCTAAACCGACCATATATGCGAAAACTAAGTCCAATAATGTAAAACCGGCCATATAGGCGATAAATAATTAATTCAATTTAATTATTTAAATTAAGGGAGTAAATATAAATTATTATATTAAAAGTTTTCCCCCCGACTCCAGCAAAAAGAGATTACCTACTCATGATGTAATTAAAAACACACAAAAATTATTAAATAAATAAAGAGAAACTACAAGAAAACTTAAATAAACATGCAAGACACTTTCTTTTAGGTTTTCATGGAGAAATCTCCCAAAGAAAGCATGAAAAATTTACAAAGTTTAGCTTGGTATTTATAGGCAAATCTAAAGGCTTCCATCAATTTCTCCACAAATTTCTCTACCAAACGTGGGACAAAATCATCCACCAAGCATTTTTGGTGGAAGTTTGATAATTTTCATTTTTATTTTTTTTTATTTTTTATTTGTTTTTGAAAATGACTTTAATAATTACACATTACACACTTCCGAATTGTTCATCCATTTCGGTCATGAAAACTTAAGAATTCAAAACTCTTATGAACTTCAAAGTTGTAGATCTTTGAGTCTTCTTTAATCTGGAACTTGAATCACCTCAATCCGATATCGAAATAAAAAGTTATGGCCAAAATACGACAATTGCGCAAAGCTGAAATTTCCGAAATTGTACTTCGTTAGAACGCCATTTCAAGTTTCCAATCTCTAAAATCAAAATGTCAAGTCCAGTTTTTGCCCTTATTTATTCAATATTTCGTCTTGATTGATTCCATTGAGTCCCAATTTTACTTTATATGTAAAATAAACTAAAACACATCAAAATGTTCATAAAAACTCGAGAAATTATACAAAATATTAAGTAAAATGAGCGGTAAATATTGATATATTTTCCGCTCATCAATATCATGTAAATATTAAGAACTGTTCCTTGTATTTATATGACAGAAATAATATTCAGATCCTTAAGTGTCCAAATGAGCATGGTAATTATATTTTGCATACTTCTAGAGATATCTTGAATAATATTATTAATAAATGTAAACTATTTGAAATAAATAATACTGAACTTTGGCATATTAGATTAGGTCATATAGGCGTGAGGCGCCTAACCCAGTTGGTTAGGAATGGTTTGATTCAGAATCTCACCATTGAACCTCATCCAACTTGTGAATTTTGCATTCGGGGTAAGATGACCAAAGCCTCATTTTCAGGTGTAAGACATCGAGTCACTAACTTATTGGAACTCATACATTCTGATGTATGTGGTCCCATGAGTCCGACTACTCACATTGGTTTTTCATACTTTGTTACTTTTATCGATGATGTGTCACGGTACGATTATGTTTATTTGATGAAACATAAATCAAAAACCTTTGAAAAGTTCAAAGAATTCTGAAATGAAATAGAAAAATAGACTGGGCAATATATTAAATGTCTTTGATCGAATCGAGGCGGTGAATATATGAGTGGTGAGTTCACTGATTATTTAAAGGATAAAAGGATTCTCGCTCAATATACTCCTCCGAGTACTCCACAACAGAATGAAGTGTTGGAGAGGAGAAATCAGACATTATTGGATATGGTCCGATCTATGTTGTCTTTTTACATATTTTCCCTATTACTTATGGGGTTATGCTCTTTTAATTCCGCTCATCTTTTGAATAAGATTCCTTCTAAAGTTGTTCCTACGACTTCGTATAAGATATGAACCGTAGGAAATCAAATTTTAATTATGTTAGGGTTTGGGGTTGTCCTGCATACGTCAAGGTGGCTCAGCAGGATAAGCTTTTGCTTCGTGGTCAAAAGTTTAGGTTTGTTGGATATCCTTCAAATACAAAAGGATATTTGTTCTATGATACCAAGCATCGAAATGTGTTCGTAGCTCGCTTTATAAAATTTCTAGAGATAGAATTTTTGTTTGAATGAGGTAATTATAGACATGTTGAACTTGATGAAGTACAACCTGAGACCAACGAATCGCCGGAGGAACTTGAAGTTCAACTAGATGAATAACCTTCATTACCCACACTATGTAGGTCCGAAATGGTATCTATACCTCCTGAACGCTTG
Source organism: Zanthoxylum bungeanum (assembly GCA_019454045.1). Lineage (NCBI taxonomy): Eukaryota > Viridiplantae > Streptophyta > Magnoliopsida > Sapindales > Rutaceae > Zanthoxylum > Zanthoxylum bungeanum. The sequence continues at coordinate 14,170 of SKCR01054139.1, read as the reverse complement.
TATTTGATACAAGAAAGCAGCCTTGATGTTCATTTAGTTGAAGAGATTGACCCTTATACCTATAGAGAAGTGATGTTGGACATCGACTCTGTGAAGTGGCAAGAGGCCATGAAATCAGAGTTAGACTCTATACATCTGAATCAAGTTTGGGTCTTGGTTCAGCTTCCTTAAGGAATTGTTCATATCAGTTGCAAATGGGTTTACAAAATGAATCGTGGGCCTGACGGAAAGGCTGAAACTTTTAAGGTCCGATTGGTAGCTAAAGGTTACACGCATTCGACCTGGTGTCGACTATGATGAAATATTTTCGCCAGTTGCAATGCTAAAGTCTATTAGGATTTTGTTGTCTATTGTTACTTACCATGATTACTAGATTTGGCAGATGGATGTCAAAACGGCTTTTCTAAATGGATTTCTTGACGAAGAAATCTATATGGAACAGTCTGAAGGTTTTGTATCCAGTGAAAACTCGGGCATGATATGTAAGCTTAAAAAGTCCATATGTGGACTTAAACAAGCTTCGCGAAGTTGGAATCTTCGATTCGATGAGATAATCAAATTGTCTCGTTTTCTCAATAACATGTGTGTATAAGAAGGCCAGTGGGAGTATGGTGGTATTTTTAGTTCTATATGTTGATGACATCCTGATCATTGGGAATGATATCGGGATGATGCAGGACGTTAAAGCTTACCTCTGTAAGATTTTCTGTATGAATGACCTGGGAGAAGCTTTTTATGTCTTAAAAATCTATAGAGATAGAGAAAGGAAGCTTATAAGTTATCCCAATCAAAGTACATAGATAAGATCTTGGAATGGTACAATTTTGGTAACTGTATGACAACAAATATATCGTTCAGACATGACATTAATCTTTCGAAGAAAATGTGTCCGCAAACAGAAGATGAGAAGATTAGAATGTCTAATCAATCTTATGCTTCGTGTTTGGGCAGCATCATGTATGTCATGTTATGTACTAGGTCTTATATCAGCTTCGCAGTTAGTGTAACCAACAGATATCAGTCCAATCCAGGTAATGACCATTGGATGACCATTAAACATATCCTAAAGTATCTTCAGGGTACTAAGGATAAGTTTCTGATATATGGAGGAAATGAACTGCAGGTTAATTGGTATACGGATTCGGATTTCCAATCGGATCCTGATGATAGAAAGTCTACATCAGGATTCGTGTTTACCCTTAACGAAGGTGTAGTTTGTTGGAAAAGTTCCAAACAAGGGTCCACAGATGATTCCGTCACAGAGGCAGAATATATTGCAGCTTCCGAAGCTACAAAAGAAGCTGTTTGGGTTAAGAATTTTATCACAAAGTTGGGAGTTGTCCTAAGTATCGAGAATCTGATTCCGTTATACTGTGATAATAATAGAGCCATTGCGGAAACAAAAGAACCGGGGGCGTATCAGAAATCGAAGCATGTGGAATAGAAGTATCACATAATTTGAGAGATTGTGTCGCGATGGGACATTGTCGTGTGCAAAGTCCCAAGTGATAATAATGTAGTAGACCCGCTTACCAAGGTCATTCCTCCCAAGTTATTTGATAAACATGTGGAGTCGATGGGTATGAGATACAATCAATATTGGCACTAGAGCAAGTGGAAGATTTTGTTAGGGTTGGTGCTCGGAGCGCCAATTTCTATTTGTATTTCCATGTAAATACTTATGTAAATATTTTATTATGAATAAAATGAATATTTTCTTTAATATAACTTCTTCTTTATATGGTAAAGACGTAATTGACCTTAGAATGATTAGTTATGATACAGTTACAAAAGCGTCGCAACTGACATTGAGTTGAATCATAACGGTATCATTTCTTAAATTTTTCCTGGTAAGGTTTACATTACTTGGTCAGTAAGTAAACCCACTGAGACTGGTACATGTCGTATATAAGAATCTTGGATTCCAATGGTTGCTCAATGAACCATTAGACTTGGAGACTCGTATAGACATGTAGGTGTTTATATCGGATAAACACTCAACGACTCATCGAAGATTCTTAATAGATGGTACACCAACGTCAATAAGAATCTTATCGGGTTGAGTAGCATAGTGATTCTTTGACTTTAGATACCACTGTGGATATATGATATATCCTCCACACTTTGATGGCAGTAACGTCACCGACCTATTTAGGTCAGACCTCCGTCTGTTCGTTGGGTGTGGATAGATTCTCAGGATATCTTGTGTGTCAAGAAAGGATACGTCAGATCTGTGTACAGAGCATAGGTATTCAATATGAGATTATCAATCTGTTAAATTCATGGGCCTGTGGTACACTGTAGAAGTGAGTTCTAAGTGTTATTAAGAGATTGCTAATAGAAACGTCGACATGATTATACCTATAGAGATTTGACATTAATATCTATATCTCTGGAATAATCCGGATAACTGTGACTGATGGATTATACGTATGCGATGACCTCGACATGTACAGTTCAGCGAGTTTATATGTGGTCGTCATAATTTACGGGTGTGTAAATTATGAACACGTAATTGGATTTTATTACGGATATGCTTGAACTTAGAGAGTCTCACATGATGAGATATACTCATAGAGCACTATGGCAACAGTTATGAATAATATTGATTATTTATAAATCGTTTAACAGTTAAAGGGAAAAATACATGCATAGGGGTTTTTCAGTCACTTCCTAATTAATGTGTATTTATATTTAATATATGATTTTATTAAATTTACATTAATTAATTGTCAAATTATGATATTTGACATATACCATTAATATATGTATTTGGATTATTTAAAGTAAATATACTATATATGTTTAGATATTTATATTTAAGTAATTATTTAATTATTTAAAAAAAATTAAAATAATTGAAATATAAAATATCTAATGTGAATTTTAGTTAGGAAATGATTAAGTGTAAATGTTTGACTTTTACATTTAAAGTAATAGTTATCAAAATAATTTTTACTTCTTTAATTGTTAAAAAAATTGGAAAATATCTATTTTCTTTTTACCATGAATTTCGCCAAAACCCTAAACATATATAAGGGTTTTATTTTTCATTTGCTTCCATTAGGTTAAGCCTCCAAAATACACAAAACAAATGACTTGAGAGAAAAAGAGAAATGCTAAGCAAAAATCAAAGAAAATCTTGAAGATTGGTAAGTAATTTCGGCAGAACCCTAAACTTATGTTGTCTTCATGTTTTTCTACTCTTTTAGTTTTGTGTTGAGAAATTTGGAAGCTTGAATGAAAGATGTATGCATACATGTAATTAAAGTAAACTTGTCAAGTGTTAATAAGTTCTCTTTTAGTCATTAGATGACTTTGTTGCCATTCTAGAGTTGTTAGGCCACTCATTGATGACCTAGAATTGTTCTTAACTTGTTTCAAAGTGGTGAGACATGTTTGGTGTTGTAGAGATTAGATTAAAGTGTTGTATTGAATTAATTTTGGTTAATTTTGTTAATTTGATTAATTTAAAAAATTAGGGTTCTAACTTAAACCAAAATTGGGGTTTTTCATATGTGTTGTATTTTGATGTATATAAGATATACAAATCATTATGGTATTGATTGGAAATCATCAAAGCTCGTTTTGACAAAGTAAGACTAAAATGAATAAAATTGAAAAGTTTGGGTGCTCTCGGTAATTTGAAGAAAATTGAGGATTTTGTGTGTGAGTTGTATTTTGATGTATATGACATGTATAAATCATTTTGGTAGTGATTGAAAATCACCTAAATTTGTATTTGACAAATTTGGACTAAAATGATCAAAATATAAAGTTTTGAGGTCTCATGGTAATTGATGAAATTCTGGATTTTTGGGTAAAAACTGAATTTTTGAGTATTGAATAATTAGAATAAAGTAGTTTATTTTAATTACCAAAGAAAAATTATTGAAATCGGAAAAATTTGATTTTTCGAGTTCCGCTGCGTTACCCGATTATACCGTTAAAAACCCAACAAATATTACCAATTTAATTGTACTACCTCTTGTCTTTTATATACATATTTGATTTAATTTAGTTTACATTGAAACTAACATAGGTTTTAGTAATGTATATATTAGACAAGGACCTAAGAATATACAGTAGTCACACAATAACAATGAGATTTGTAATTGATATTTGAAGGTGTCACTACTTGTGGTATATTCTCAATTAAAATTCCTTGTCGAGATTTACTTGCACAGATCGGTTAGTAAAATCCATTAAACATGTCTTATATCGAGATTTGGTCCGATATTTTACCCTAATGAACCATGAGTCTTAAGAGACTCGTATAGACATTTAGATGTTCATTTGATTAGCACTGAACAACATATTCCTATAGATGGCACACAAACGTCAATATGAATCTTCCTGAGTCGAGTAGCATATATGGTTCTTTGACTTGAGATACCACCATGGATGTATAAGTGATCCTCCATACTTTGACAACAGTCACGTCATCTGTCAATCTAGACCATAACTTCGCATGTTCATTGGATGTTGACCGATTCTCATGATATCCTATGATGCATCCAGAGAGGATCTGTCAATCCCATATGCCAGATTTAGATATCCACTTCGTGATCTTTTAATTCTTTAACCGAGGTATATTGCAGAAATGAATTCCGAGCATTTATCTAGAGAATCACGAATATGTCGCGACATATATGAATTGTACAAAGCATAGATTTGATCTTTTTTCTATATCTGCAGTACAATTCAGATAGCATATGACGGAATGACTATATGGCATGCCTAGACCTCGATTTGTATGGTTCAACGCGGTTATCTGTGGTCATCATAATTTACGAGTCGTTAAATTACGGACACGAAATGTGATCCATAACAGATATACATGAACCTAGAGAGTTACACTAATGAAATATACTCGTAGAGCACTAGGGAAATTAATTGCGAATAATACATAATTTGTATTACATGCACATATAAATTTTGACACATGTATAAAATATTTATTTATTTAATTAATTGTTAATTAATTTAATAAATATTTTAATTATAGAATATTATTGGAATATTCCATATTAATGCTTATTAGATAAGCTTTGAAATTTGGAAAACTAATGGCCATATATTTATGTGATATTTGGCTTAATTTTATCCATGTTTTATAAGCTTGTCAAAATGACTAAAATAACCAGTGTTCTAAAACGCGCTAGGCGCTAGTCGGGCGGCGACCCAGTGCCTAGGGCGCCTAGGCGGGGCCTAGGCAATTAGTCGGCAAACAGTTAAAAATCTAATATTTTCCAACATCTTAATTCATAAATAATACAAATCGTATAAATTCAATCAAAATGTAATAAAACATAAAATCATTAATCAAACTCAATCAACCATATAATGATATAAAATATCATTTAACTAAGTTCATGTTCATCATCCTTTAACAAAGTTAAACTACACTAAATATCTAATTCTTCTTCATCTAATTCAAACTCATCATCTGTAGGTTCTTCATCAGGATCAAATTCTTCTTCATCAAGTTCTCTGTATTCAGCATTTCTAGCGCTTTTTCGAGGTTGTAATATTTCATCGGCCCCAGATGCTTCTCCAACCATCCTCCAAGTAAGCCCCGAACCGGGCTCTACTTCTTCATCATCACCAGAGTCACCACCCTCAACAATTCATCCTTGTGCATTAGTAGCATCTTTTGCTTGTAATACATCCAATTTCAAATCCTTCTCCCTTTTGTGCTTGTTCTTCAACTTGGCATTAAAAGAAACAAAGACAAGATTGTTTAATCGATTCACATCTAGTCTATTCCTTTTCTTCGTGTGAATCTACATAAATAATTTAAATAAATCAATTAATATTAATAATTACAAAATAAAATAATCAAATATTTAGCTAATGTTAAATATTTACCCCTTCAAAAGTGCTCCAATTTCGTTCGCACCCGGATGAACTAGTGGTTAATGAAAGTATCATTTTTGCCATTTTTAGCAAGTTAGGTGTATGATGTCCATATGTACGCCACCATGAAACTACAAATTCACATAAATAGTTTGAATGAAATATAATAAATCTTACCAATTTTGTAAAATAATTCAAATGAATACTATGTTTTTACCTGGATTAAAAACATCAATCGATACCCGACATGCTTTTCATGCCAGTTCTCTACCAAAAGCTTCATCTTTTGTCTTATACGAAGCCAACTCTTCATTTATCACCTTACTTTGCATGTCAATGTCATTGGGGAAGAAAGCCTCCACAACCGTAAATATCTCATCTATTACATTCCCATCGTACTCAATACTTGTATCCTTATAATAGTAGTAAGGATTTAATAGATAAGCAACACAATGTAATGGAGTATCAAACCGCCCTTCAATTTTACTATCAATAATCTCCAAGATTGGCCGATAATTACTCTCAATATTGTTCAATGCATCATTTATCTCTTCTTTTGCATTCTTTAGCTCTCCATAAACAAACCCCATGGATTTTTTCTATCCCCATCAACTAATCGAAGCACCATCACCAAAGGTGCGAACACCTTCAAATATTGGGTCACCTCATTCCAAAAAGAGACACTCATCACCATGGCAAATGCAGCTTTCCCTTTAGCTTGCTTCGACCATATGCACTCATCCCATTCCGTGCTAGCAAACATGATTCGCAAACTTTCTTTTTTCTCGATCAAACTTTGTAAGGTTAAGAAAGCTGAGGCAAACCTAGTTACTCCCGGTCTGACTATGTCCCTCTGTTTTGTAAACGATCTCATCATGGACAAAGTCTTGTGATGGATATACACGAAAATGATGAAAGCCTTGGCACTATCAATGGTCTTCTTGTACCTCGGCAATTTCACAATACTTTCAAGCATGTGGTTTATGGTGTAAGTAGCACATGAACTCCAAAAAATATTTGGCATCTTCGCCTTCAACAACTTTGTCGCGGCCATATTGTTTGAGGCATTGTCTGTTACAACTTGAACCACATTTTTCGCCCTCACTTGTTCAATGCCCGTCATAACATACTCATAAATGTGCTCAGCAGTATGCGCCACATCGGAACTTTCCTTGGAAGAAAGGAAAGTGGTACTTATTGTGAAATTAACACACAAATTCATTATATTTCTCCTTTTCCTATCACTCGAAGCATCTGTCATGATAGAATACCCGTTCTCTATCCACTCCTTATCATGTTGTTGTAGGAAATCTTTAACACTTTCAACTTCCTCTTTCAATAATGGCTCCCTCAATTCATATTGGCTAAGACCTCTGAAACCCGGTCCAAATTGACCAACTGCTTCCATCATTGCTATCCAGCTATCATTGTCAATGGCATTGAACGGAATACCAGATTCATAAACTCACTTAGCAACAAATCGCTTCACATTATTTGTCTTCTCTTTAAATAGTGCTTCATTAATATTTTGTTGCCGCATTGTTTTACCATCACTAGCTGAAGAATCATGAGGGGTTGCCACTGTCCATCTAGCTAAAGGGTCGCGATGTCGATGGGGTCTTGAATCTAACCCTTCTTCTATTTCACGAATTTCATCTTCTTCTTCATCCCCCCAATATTAACTCATTGCCTTATCTCACTCACATGCTTGTCTTTTCTTTTCTTTTTATTCCTTGCCTCCAAAATGGCTTGTCTACACTTCTCTTGATCTTCTTTACTGGACTTTAGACACTTTGTAACATTCCCCGATATATGCCCAATATGTTCTTTCATTCAGTAAACTCCTTCGGAAATTTTTTTTGAACATAACTTGCATTTCACTTTATCCAAGTTATTCGGATCCATTAAAGCCTCATACTCCCATCCAATATAATTTGAATTTTGTTTGAGAACGGGACTACACTCCGAATTAGAAGTCGCGGAAGAATAAGCCATTAACCCTACTAAGAATGAATCACAATTTTGATTTAGTAATAGTCATTATAATTATCAATTAACATTTCTAATTAACAATTATTTTGATTAGTTTATAACTATTAGTTATTAACAAATATGCCCAATTAACAATTAATTATCAATTTATCACCTTAAACCCTAAAATTTATTTGCTTTGTCTTTAATTAAATTTATAATTTATTAACTTAAACTTTAAGTAACTAATTAATAATCTAATATCAATATGTAATTTTTAGGACAAAGAAATATAATCAAAACAAAAACAGAGGAAACAAAAATAAAAAAAATGAAGACTTACCAAACCAAAGCAAGAAACGAAAGTCGAAGTAGCAGAAACGAAATGAAGCAGAAGGAGAAGCAGAAACGAAACGAAATGACGAAATGAAGAATGAAGAAATGAAGCAGAAGCATAAACGAAGAAATGAAGAACGGAAGCAGAAACTCATCACTGTTTTTTTTTAATAACCCTAATCCCCCAAAACGACGACGTTTTGGGGGATTAGGGTGAAAAAAACAGGCGCCGACTCTCAGCGCCTAAGCGCCGAGACTCGGCGCCTACGCGGTTGATTTCCGATGAAATCGGCGCCTAGGCGCCGATTTCACGCCGCCGACCACTTCGCGCGACTACCTCCAGCGATTCGGTCTTAATCGCCGCGGCTGGGCTGCGACGAGCGAAAAAGGGCCGCCTAGGCGGCACGTTTTAGAACAATGCTTTTATATCTCTATAAATTGAAAATTTTGTCCATATGGTAAAAAAATGAAAAAATTATCTCTTCATTTATTGACTTGAGAAAGCTCGTGTTGAGCTTAAAAACTAAGGGTTAGAGTTTCTTTTCATCATCAATTCAGAGAAATTGGGGATTTCAAATTTGGAGTACAAATTGGGCAAATAAAAAATTACATGTAATCTTTTATTTATAATTTGAGTATAAATTATCTCTTTAATTCCAAATTTTTATAAATACTGTTGGATATGTTAATTCCCTAAAATTTGGTAATTAGAATGTTTAGAAACCTTATTAGAACTTTAATTTTAAGCATGTATAATTAATTAGGCTAATTAATATAATTAGGCTTAATTAGGTTGTGTGAGAACCCAATTATCATTCTAGAGTTATTTATGTCACTTCATGGTGACATTGAATTGTTTTAGAGTGACTTTGTGGTGGTGGTGATTAATTGTAAAATAATTCAAAAGTGTTGATTTTGTAAAATTGACATGTTGTAGATGAAATTGGACATGTTATAATGCGTAGGAAAAATTTCTGAAATTTTCGGAATCGTTTCTGGGAATTTTCCATAAAATCATAAAAATGTGACTTAGGGCAATATTGTAATTCTATGAAATTACAAATCTAACCAAGCACTAGTACATTGATCAAATCATTGTAGCAATGACTTGGTCTGGTTCCACAGTTGAACCAGCTCATCGATTCTCTCGATCGCCCGATTGGTCAAACCAATTTCGTCCACTTGCGCGCTTTCGCCGCATTTTCCCAACACACTTCACATCACGACACCAGATCAACAGGTTAACATCTCAAATCTATCTTCTCAGAATACTTCCCATTCACTGTATATCCCTTACATTGAAACCTATATCAAATTATACTCATATATCATCACCTACTATAGACCATTTTCCACACAACTCCAATACCACAGCCACCCTACCATATTCTACTGCTGCACATGTTAATTCTCAGTACTTGCCACCTAGCATCACAAACACTCATCCAATGGTGATTAGATCCAAAAATAACATCTTCAAGCCAAGAGCCTTTACAGCCAGCACTGATACTAAGGAGCCTACGACGGTAGCCGAAGCAATGGTTGATTCATAATGGAAACAGACTATGCAAATAGAATTTGATGCTTTGATAAAGAACAAGACATGGACTTCTATAACAAATTCACATGAGTACCAAGTTAGTAGGGTGTAAGTAGATTTTCAGAACAAAATCCAATACTAATGGCTCTATAATTAAGCACAAAGCAAGGTTAGTAGTAAAAGGATTTCACCAAACAGCTGGAATAAATTTCTTAGAAACGTTTATTCTGGTTGTTAAAATATGTACTCTGAGGATTGTGCTTAGTCTAGCTGTGATGAAAGGTTGGAGAATAAGACAGATAGATATAAATAATGCATTCCTAAATGAAAAAATAACAGAGAATGTCTACATGATTCAAACGTAAGGTGTTGAAAATTAAAATCCACTCACCATGTTTGTAAACTACGGAAAGCTCTCTATGGACTCAAACAAGCTCCAATAACTTGGTATGATAAGTTAAAGGGAAAGCTTTTGGAATGGAACTTCAAGAACTCCAAGGCTGACAACTCTTTATTTATAAAGTTTGACAAAGGATCTATAATTCGTATTCTAGTACATGTAGATGATATTTTAGTTACTAGCCCTAATTCAGAAGCATTGGAATGCTTTATCACTCAACTCAATACTGTCTTTGCCTTGAAAGACCTTGGATTGCTTGCTTATTTTTTGGGAATCGATGTGAGCTACACAAAGAATGATTTATATTTGTCTCAGGCTAAATACATAAAGGATCTTCTCAACAAAGCTTGTATGGTAGATTGCAAAGGATCTGATACTCCCTTCAGCACAGGTCTTAAGCTTGAAATAAATGCATCAGGAACTACAGATGCAACCTTGTATAGAAGCCTAGTAGGTGGACTGCAATATGTTGCACTCATTAAACCTGATATAACTTATTCCATTTACAAATTAAGTCAATATTTGGCTTCTCCTACTCTACAACAATGGCTAGCTTGCAAAAATGTGCTAAGATATCTACAGGAAACCAAAAATTATGGTTTACAAGTGATTAGTAATGGCAGAATTAAGTTAACTGGATTCACTGATGCAAATTAGGCTTGCGATGTCATATTGCATCAATCTTGGCCACAACCTTATTTACTTGTCAGCTAATCTTCTAAAAAATAGCAGGTTGTTGCTAAGTCTAACACTGACAGTGAATATAGATCACTGTCAAATGCAAGTTCAGAGATTGCTTAGCTACAGTTATTGTTTTCTGAACTACATTTTATTACTCTACCGTGAACTACATTTTATTACTCTACCAGTGCCTATAATTTGTTGTGATCAGTGTTTAAAAATTCGGTCGAGGCGGCCGTCTCGAGGCGCCGCGTCGCGGTGACAGCGCGTCGAGGCGGCCGCCTATTTCGGTTTTTTTGAGGCGGCCGCCTCACGCAAACCTTTTTTTTTCAAAAAACTTTTTGCAATGAAAGTATGAAACGACGACGTTTTGGGGATTCCAAAACGTCGTCGTTTCATTTACATTATAAAAAAAATTTGGATTTGATTTTAGGGTTTTCGTATTCTCTCTCTCGGCTCCTCTGCTCTCTCTCTCTCTCGGCCTCCTCTGCTCTCTCTCAGTCTCTCGGCGCGTTTCTGATCTCGGCGACGGCAGCGTTTGTGGTAACTTGTTCTGCTTGTTTTTCTTTTTCATTTATGAGTCAATTTGGGTTTTCGATCTGTTGGTTGTTAATATTATTGCTATATGGTAGTTTATTTTTCATTTAATTTCAGTTTTCTTTTTCATTTATAATTTATAGTTTATTGTTTAACCATAAACAATATTGTGAAAGTCTTTATGTTTATTGTGAAGAATTAACCATACTGATTTTAAAGTCTTTATGTTTATTGTTTTTCAATATTGTGAAAGGTTCAAAGCAAATTATAATTTATAGTTAACACCTGAAAGATATAAACATGTTGTTTCCTTCTGTTTGTTTGCTGAATGTAATGTTATTATATAAGGTTCGCATATAATCTGTAGATTTGGGTATTAGGGTTTTTGATTTATGGATTAGTTATCAATAGTTTTTTGAACATATTATGAATTATGAAGAAATGAATGTATTTTGGATTTAACTTGTTTTTATTATTATGATATTACGATTTTGATTTTTTTTCCGATTTTCGGATCGAGGCGCCCGCCTCGCGCCTCAATGGCCGGCCGCCACGTATTTTTAAACATTGGTTGTGATAATGAAAGTGCTACACCCATTGCCAAAAATCCTTATATATATCTTCTAATGAGCAAACATCAGATGTCTTGACAGAGCCATTATCATTTGCTCAGTTCAACTACCATATGTGCACGCTTAATGTCCTTCCAAGGGCCTCAAGCTTGAGCGGGGATGTTAGAGTAACTCCAAAAGACGCTTCAAATATTATTTAGCTGTTAAATAGACGAGCCATATCATCAAAATTGGTTCCAAAAGATACACCAATTGAGATTCTTCAAATTAGATTCTACTTCACTCTTCAATATTGAAAATTGACTGCTCTCTCTTTAAATATTATTATATAGTATTTTATCTCTCTTCACTTTATTGTAGTGACGGTGATTGGAGTTACTAATAATTATTTATATATAAAATAATATAACTAAAACGAGTCTCATTCAATTTAATTAAATTAATATAAATCTATTTACATTACCTCTCTTTTACTAATATTATATAATTTTTATATCATATCATTATCATTACTTATGATTATTTTTATATTAAAATCATATGATAAAAGTGGACCGCCTTCAATTTGATTAAAATAATATAATCTTATTTTTATTTGAAGAGTTTTTTGGATGATAGTTTATTTTTTCACTCTTCAACTTTGCCAAATAGGTAATCAAATAAGTATTTGAAGAGTGAAATTAGATGAGTCTTTTGGAGTTGATCTTAGGGCAACTCATGTATTTTATTGTATGTATGTATGTATGTATGTATTTCCTCTTTCTATTTTGTTTCAATTATTTGTTTGGTTTATTTCTAAACCCTTTGTAAATAATGGAAGTAGATAGGAGTGAGCAAACCCGGTTTCGGTTTCGGTTCCGCGTGGAATCGAAATCTACCCGGAAAAAATCGGTTTCTAACTAAGTGAAACTGGAACCTACCCAATTAAATAGGGTACCCTATTAATCGATTCCAATTCAGTTCCGCATGGAACCGGAACCTACCCGGAAAAAATCGATTCCAATTCGGTTCCGGTCCGGTTCTAATTTACCCTATTTATTTATTATTGTCAAAATTTGAAAATACAATTATTTCTCACACTTGAATATTACATAGTACTCTTGGCAATTGTCCATACAGAAATAAAATAATAAATAAAACTGCATATTGCATAATATATTTGACTCAATACATAATATTCTTAAAGGAAGTGTCTGGGTTTAAATTGGGTTTTAATTGGGTTATGAAATTGGGTTTTAATTGGGTTATGAAATTGAGTTTAAATTGTGTTTTAATTTTGTTCTAAATTCGGTACCCAAAACAGGTTTCGGTCCGGTTAAATGGTCCGATTCCGATTCAGTCCATGACGAAACCGGAACGGGTGCGTTTAAATTCGGTTCTTCTATTTTGGAACCTGAACCGGTCCAGTTCCAAACCCGAAAAACTGGTCTGATTCCAACTGATTCCAGGTGGAACCAAAACCGGTGCTCAGCCCTAGAAATAGAAGCAGTTAGGTGGTTGTACAAGTAAGGCGGTCGATTATAGAAAAAACTGGGCCAAATAAAGAACTTTAATTTAATTAGTTGATTTTTCTCTTTAGAAAGATCTTTGTTTTTATTCAAAATGACCCCTGATTTTTCCATTAGTACAAATTATTGGATTTAAAAAGGGTTTCAATTTTTTTAAATGAACGATTTGAAGACCTACTAATTCTAATAATTGATTACAGAGTTGATCCTGTTAGAAACACAAATTAGTTAAGAAAGTGAATAACAGAATCATTCACATTACTTTCTACACATTTTCTTAGTGTTTCTAGCTTGCCAAACAAGCTAAATGCTTAACAGTTTCTCATTGATATTGAATCCCTCTAATTACTTTGATTAAATTTTTTTCCTTATTTCTTCTCCTCCCAGCTCACTGATGGAATATGAGATGTCATGTCAAGTCAGTGACTCAGTACGCAGTTAGCCTTGTGCACCAAGGGCTCCGGCAGCACAATGAGCCTGAGTAATGTGCCAGGAACCTTGTCATGGAGGCCTTGAGCCTGAACACATTTGACAGTCTCACTTTGATTATTGTATCTTCCCTTCCCTTGATCACAGGGAGCAGTCACCACATCGACAACGGAGAATGAGGCTCTGTGCAGCCTGAAAAGCTTACTGAAAGCTGTTGAATTAAATACAATTTTGAAACAACTCAGGCAGGCACATCCAAACAGGCAAAGCAATATATCACTGTAGGAAACGATGACTTGCCGCTTTGCCTGTTTGGAAGCATGCCCTTCGAGTAAAT
>SKCR01054138.1:0-49589 GCA_019454045.1 Zanthoxylum bungeanum | reverse complement strand
TCTCAGCTCGGGGCAGGCTACGTCCCACCGGGTCAATCGTCATCAGCATAAAGGCAAAGCATTTTCTCCACTGGTAGATATCGGGATCCTCGTTGACTAAACACATGAAGGTGGCAGGAAGGACCAGATTTGCGGCCAAGGCATTTTTCTCTGCGGTTCCTGGAGTGACCACCGACGAATTCATCGGCACACCATCTTTTTTATAGTTCCCGGCATCAACTCGCAAACTCGTTGTTACCGAGAACTAGGGGATAGATGTTGATGGTGTTTTTAGGCACTATAGAATTTAAAACAGCACGGCAGGGACAAAAGGGTAATTTCCTTCCTGATCAAAATCATTAATGCCGACCCGATCACATGAGTATCATAAACAGTAAGAGACCGAGCACCTTTATCGGTAGCCGACCACTTAAAGCTCGGATGACCGGGCATTATCAGATCGGCAGAAGCATTCCCGATCCAAAGAACCATCATGACCGACCTCATGAAGACCGACCATCCAGCAAGACGTGCTCCAGAAGATAAGAAATCTTACAGGATAAGATATTTAATTATCCTACTTCCATGGGGTAAAATTGATAAGTCAACATCCTAATAGGATAAAGAAAGTAAAGATAGTTTTGATTAGGAATCCTTATGGGAAAAAGGGAATTGTTTCAACTAGGAATCCTTGTAGAAAAAGAAAATTATCTTAAACTGGGAATTCTTGTACAAATAGGAATCTGACTTCCACACTATTATAAATAGGAGGGCATGAACATGAGGATCAAGGAGATCAGACTTGTAAAAACTCAAGAGATATCAGAGAAGCATATCTCAGCAATAAAAGTATCATCCAGTTTGTGTCCGTGGACGTAGGTCGGATCCAAATCCACCGAACCACGTTAAATCTCCTGTCGATTGTGTATTATCTGTCTTCTGCTAAGTTTGCTTTTGGTTCCCCCATATACCAAACAAATTCACAGTTGAGGGAGGGTTCCCTCAGAGGTGATATTCCCGTATTACCCCGAGACCAAAATCCGCCGTCAACACCTATAAACACACGCATTTTAAAACTTAATTTGGAATATATATATATATATATATATATATATATATATATATATATATATATTGATGCTAAAAAAAATAGAGAAGAAATTGTCAAATTTTAAAAATTATATAATGAATTCTGAGTATTGAATTCAATATGTTTTTTTTAAAAAAACATATTGATGCTAAAAAAAATAGAGAAGAAATTCCCACCTACCTTATTTGGAAGGTCCAAGATTCTGAGAAGCATAATAGGTAGAAAAAGCAAATAAAATCCAGGTTTTTTTTTCCAATCCATACATTTGTGACACGCTCTCAAACCCTGACACGTAACAAAAATTTGGGAAAGTAAAAATTATTGTTTCGACGTTGATTATTTTGTGTTTTATGAACAGTTACCCAAAATTTATAATTTTTTACATCAATATGTTTTTTTTAAAAAAACATATTGAATTCAGTACTCAGAATTCATTATATGCTGTTTAAATCAATTTCATCAAATTAATTTTCATTGAAACCATCAAATCAATTTCATCTAACAATCAATTTCATTAAAAATTTTGGCATATACCTCCAATTGTATGCTGTTTGGACTTTAGGTTTAGCCAGTTTGTTTGACCTGATGAATTTTCAGATCCTTACCAGGAGTTCTTTTAGTTAGTAAAAGTGTTGCACGACAATGTATCATCGGGTAATGCCTACGTGGTTGCGGATATCCCATTATGTATCATCGGGTATGTCGAGCACATGGAAGGAAATGCCCTCTTGGTTGCGGATATTCCATTGTGTATTATCGGATACACCGAACACGGAGAGGAAAATACCCTCGTGGTTGCTGATATCTCATTATGTATTATCGAGTACGCCGAACACGGGGAGAGAAAATGCCCACATGGTTACGGATACCCCATTATGTATCATTGGGTACGCCAAACACAGAGAGAGAAAATACCTACTTGATTATGGATATCCCATTTTGTATCATCGGGTATGCTGACCTCGAGGAAGGAGAATGCCCTCGTTGCTATGGCCATCCCATTGTGGCCTTGGGTCTGCAAATGTTCATTTTTCAGCTTGGGTCTGAGTTGCGTCCCATCGAGGTCATATTAATAAATAATGGTACAAAGAGAGAACATTCTTTTATGGCCAAACGCTCACTTTTGGCTCGGGGTCGGGTATGTCCCACCGATGTATATTGTCTTTGTTGGCATGGGGTCAAAGTTTCTCTCTCAGGGGTCGAGTTACTAACAATGAGGGAACATTCCCTTGTGGCTAAACACTCACATATGTTGATGATGTTTTTCACTCCCAAATAATCCGAATCTCGAGAATGATGTAAATGAGACTTCCATTTCCAAGCCTCAGAGGCTCGGGTCTAAGAAGCTGAGGCATCCAACCCACCGAAGAGGTCAACAATGGATTGTACTTGATGTCCGACCCAATGTGATACCTAGAGAAGATCATGACTCGAGTTGGAAAAATATTCATAATAGCAAAACATGACAGGCTGACAGTTGTTTCAGTAGTCCGGCCCAGTTGGTCGGGTTGCAGTGTTAGTCGTATGATCAAGTCAAGATGATGTAAGCCCTATATGAGGATTTGCACCTTCCAAAGAGGTCAGACACGACCGGAGCAGGTCACTGGCTTATCTTCTAGCACACGCTATCATATGAGAGATGATAGATTACAGAATGGAGGTAGCATGTGGCAGTGGCCAATAGTATCTTGATTTAAAGAGATGTCAGGTGGCATGACTACTTTTGGCAGAGCAGTTGGGGAACAGAATCATCGCATTAATGGTAGATTCACGTGACTGACGTCATGAGATTGATATAACAGTAGAACTTGCCCTAATATATAAAAGAAATCGAGAATTTATTGTAAAAGGGTTGGTGAATTCTATTACATTCTTCACTTGTAATAGAGATCAAAAAGCTTAAGTGTAAGAGTGAGCTTGTAAGGGGTCGGTCAGACGAGCTCGAGAGATAGGCAGGTCGTTTATACCCGACCACGTTATAAATACTTTTTTTTCCCTTGTGCCCGTGTATGTAGGTTGGATCTATTCCGCCGAACCACATTAAACCCTCTGTCTATTCTGTGTGTTTTCTCATCTTTTTACTAAGTTTGTATTTAGTCTCCAAACCAAACAAATTCATAGTTGAGGGAGGATTATTCGAGAAATGAGATTACTAATGTTAGTTCAGCTGCCACTTTCATGCATGGGACATGCATATGACATACTAACCACCATTTGAAGACTAATGAGGAAGACACCAAAATACTTTTGGTGAAAGATTGCCATCACCATGAATCAAGGAGCAATTGGTGGCATAAATCAAGGGTGAATAGTAACCCAACTTGGCCTATAAATTCAGGCCATTTCCAGTGTTGTATACAATCCCAATGTGTGTGTAGAGAGTAGAGAGTGTAGTGAGGTTTTTTTTAAGTTTTCTTGTTTGTAAAGCTTGTGTATTATTCTTGGTAGTAATAATACAATTCGGTTTTTCCTCAAACACTCCCTAAAGTGATCGTGTTTTCACAACAAGTGGTATCAGAGCTTTGGTTCGCCATTGGGATCGAAAAACCGAAGAACGGAGCTTGGTTCGGAAAATTCGAGTTCCGGCAAAGTTGTCAAAAATTCATTTTGAGGGTACCATCAGCTAGTTCACGTCGAGACGAGCACGGTGGTATTTTCCGGCGACCGAACCGACGTCCCAGAAGACCGCCGCACGCGCCGCACGCGCCTCCAGAGAGCTCCCACGCGCCCCCACGCGCACCACGCGCCTCACGCGCGCCAAGGTTGAAGACGATCCGAGTCAGCGCCACGTCAGCGCACAGTCAGCGCCACGTCAGCAAAGTCGGTCCCACGGCCACGTCAGCGCCACGTCATCACGACACGTCAGCTGCACGTCACCTGCCACGTCAGCCGCCACGTCAGCAAACCGGTCCCACACTGCCACGTCAGCACTGCCACGTCAGCGCCACGTCGCAGCCGGGTAAATTTCATTTAGGCCCCCTGAAGTTTTGAAATTTACAGTTTTGCCCCAGAATTTTAGGAATTTACAAATCAGCCCGTGTCGGATTTAGACCAACGAAGTGTCTATTCCACATTTTACCGTTCCGGACGCAACGGTGACCTCGGATTTGTGAAATTCAGACCCGATTTTAGTGGTATTTTCTCATTTTAAACTTTAAACTTAAAATGGAGATGGAGGATTCTCATTCTGGTGCAATGATTAAACTGGCTGCCACTAATTACTACCCTCTGGAGACCTAGATATGATAGATTTTTTACATTGTAAAGATCTGTTTGATGTCATCGAGTTGAAGGGAGTGAAACCAGAGTCTGTTAAGGAGTATGACTGGAATAAACTCAACAACAGAACTTTGGGTCAGATTAGGCAGTGGATCGGTCATAGTGTCTTCCACCACGTAGCACAGGACACAGATGCTTATGAAATGTGGAGGAAATTGGAAGACATGTTCCAGGCCAAAACAGCTCGGAATAAGGCCTTAATCATGAGGCGTTGGTGAACCTGAAGCTACGGAGTGGAACTTCCGTTGCAGAACACACCAACGAGTTCCAAAGCCTGGTGAACCAGTTGTCTGCAGTAGACATGCAACTGGCAGACGAAGTTCAAGCCCTCTTACTACTCAGTTCTCTTCCTGATAGCTGGGAGACACTGGTGGTTACTCTCAGCAACTCAGCTTCAGGAGGCAAACTTACCATGCCTATGGTAAATGATGCTCTGTCAAATGAAGAAGCCAGAAGGAAAGACGTGGGCTCAGATCAAACAGAAGCCCTTGTCTCGGAGCAACGAGGAAGACAACATGAGAAACATCAAGGTGGGAGAAGAGGCAGAAGCAAAAGCAGAGGCAGATCCAAGGACGGGAAAAAGACATACAAATGCTTCCACTGTGGCATAGAAGGCCACTTGAAGAAAAATTGCCGGAAACTGCAACGGAGCAGGGACAAGGCAATAACCAGCCGAAGAAGAATGATGCGGAGACACTAGTAGTTACTACTACGGTGGATGTAGCTATATGCTCCGGCCAGGAAGAAGCATGCCTTCACACGCAACTCAGGATGTCGAGTGGGTGGTAGATACTGCAGCATCCTACCACGTCACTCCTCACAGGGATTTCTTCACAACATACAAAGCAGGAGACTTTGGAGCAGTGAAGATGGGGAATACCAGTTCTTCTCAGATAGTGGGAATTGGTGAAGTACAGTTGCGGACAAATGCAGGGTATACAATAACCCTGAAGGAGGTCAGACATGTTCCAGAACTTCGGCTCAACTTACTCTCGGGGGTAGCCCTTGACAAACAGGGCTATGCTAGCCACTTCAGCAACGGCACTTGGAGGATGATAAAAGGTGCCATGGTCATCGCCCGAGGACACATCTGTGGAACTTTGTACAAGACTCATGTGAAGATTTGTGCAGAAAGCCTCAATGTAGCTGAACGGGAGGCTTCTCTGAATCTGTGGCACCAGAGACTCGGTCACATGAGTGAAAGGGGGTTGTCTACCTTGACAAAGAAGGATCTAATCACCGTCTCCAAAAATGCTAATGCTACTGTGGATCCTTGCAATCATGTCTATTCGGTAAGCAACACAGAGTCTCTTTTAATTTCTCTTCTACAAAGAAATCAGAGTTACTCAGTCTGGTGTACTCTGATGTATGTGGTCCCTTGGAGGTAAACTCACTAGGCGGTAATAAATATTTTCTGACTTTTATTGACGATGCTTCTCGGAAAGTATGGGTGTATTTTCTGAAATCAAAGGATCAGGTCCTGGATTATTTCAAACTGTTCCATGCCATGGTCGAGCGTGAAACAGGGAAGAAACTGAAGTGCCTTCGCACAGACAATGGAGGCGAATACACTTCCAGGGAGTTCGATGCCTACTGCGGAAGTCACGGCATTCGACATGAGAGGACTGTTCCACGCACCCCACAACACAATGGTGTCGCTGAAAGGATGAACCGCACCATTATGGAGAAAGTCAGAAGCATGATCAGTATGGCTAAGCTGCCAAAGCCATTCTGGGAGAAGCTGTTCGTGCCGCCTGCTACCTGATCAACAGATCACCATCTGTACCGTTGAACTTCGAGATTCCGGAGAAAGTGTGGTCTGGTAAGAATCCCTCATATTCTCACCTCAGAATATTCGGATGTTTAGCATTTGCACATGTATCCAAGGAGCTCAGGCAGAAGCTCGATGCAAGGACTACTCCATGCATCTTCATAGGCTATGGAGACGAAGAATTTGGATACAGGTTATGGGACCCAAAGGAAAGGAAGGTCATCAGAAGCAGGGATGTAGTGTTTCTTGAAGACCAGACAATAGAAGACATTGAAAAGCCCAAGATGCCTTCTAAAACCAGTGCCGATAATGTTGATGAAAATCCAGAACACACCCCAGCACCAGAACCAACACCAGTGGCCACAGATGATGATGGGTGCAAGACATACCAGAAGCAGAACCAGAGGAGGAAGGAGGTGTTGAGCAGGGGGAGCTGCAGCCTGCTCCATCAGAGGCTTCGAGTTCACATCCACAGATCCGGATGACAACAGACAGCCAGAACCTCCAGTACGAAGATCCGAGAGAGGCCGGATTCCATCAGCCAGATACTCAGGATCAGAATACATTCTGCTTACTGACGAGGGGGAGCCAGAAACCTTCACGAAGCAGTATCTCATAAGGACAAAGACAAATGGCTGCACGCAATGCAGGATGAGATGGAATCTCTGCAGAAAAACAACACTTATGAGATAGTCAAGCTCCCACATGGAATGAAAGCACTGAGGAACAAATGGGTATTCAAGCTCAAGAAAGATGGCAGCGGAAAAGTGGTGAAACACAAAAGCTCGGCTAGTGGTCAAAGGATTCCTACAGAAAAAGGGAATTGACTTTGATGAGATATTTTCACCGGTGGTAAAAATGGCTTCAATCCGAGTTATCCTAGGATTGGTAGCCAGACTGAACTTGGAGCTTGAACAGATGGATGTCAAAACTGCATTTCTTCATGGTGATCTGAATGAAGAAATCTACATGGAGCAGCCAGAAGGATTCGAGGTTTCAGGTAAAGAAAACCTTGTTTGCAAGCTGAAAAGAGCTTGTACGGGCTCAAGCAAGCACCGAGGCAATGGTACAAGAAGTTCGACTCATTCATGGTGGGTCAAGGCTACAAAAGAACTGCAGCAGATCAGTGTGTATACATTCAGAGGTTTCCAGATGGAAATTTCGTTGCTCTTCTACTGTATGTAGATGACATGTTGATTGTTGGACAAGAAGCAGCGAAGATCAGCCAGCTGAAGAATGAACTCTCCAAGGCTTTCGACATGAAAGACTTGGGACCAGCTCAACAGATTTTGGGAATGGAGATTGTTCGTGACAGACAGAACAAGAAGTTGTGGCTTTCACAGGAGAGGTATATTGAACGGGTAATCAGGAGGTTCGATATACAGAAAGCCAAACCAGTCAGCGTTCCGCTAGCGCACCATTTCAAACTGAGCAAGAGTTCGTGCCCCTCATCCAAGAAGAGATAGAGGAAATGTCAGCAATTCCATATTCTTCAGCTGTTGGAAGCCTAATGTATGCAATGGTATGTACCAGGCCAGATATTGCACACGCAGTGGGTGTAGTGAGCCGTTTTCTCTCTAATCCTGGAAAACAACACTGGGAAGGCAGTCAAATGGATTCTCAGGTACCTCAAGGGTACAACAAAGTTTCGTCTGTGTTACGGGGGAGCTGATCCGATCTTGGAAGGCTATACAGATTCAGATATGGCAGGAGATCTTGATGGTAGGAAATCTACATCAGGATTCATTTACACTTTTGCAGGGGGAGCTGTGTCATGGCAGTCAAGATTGCAGAGGTGTATAGCATTATCCACAACAGAGGCTGAGTACATTGCCATAGCTGAGGCAGGAAAAGAATGTTGTGGCTAAAGCGGTTTCTCCAAGAGTTAGGGATCAAGCAGAGGAATACAAGATACATTGTGACAGTCAGAGTGCTCTGGACTTGAGCAAGAACTCAATGTATCATGCCCGGACGAAACACATTGATATTCGCTATCACTGGATACGCGAGGTAATGGATCAACAACTGCTGAGACTAGTGAAGATCCATACAGATGAGAATCCAGCCGATATGTTAACAAAGGTGGTTACTCGGGACAAGCTAGAGTTGTGCAGAGACATAGCCACCGGGATAGCTGTCAGATGATGATTGTTTCGGATGCAGCTGGAGGGGGAGAATTGTTGTTAGTTCAGCTGCCACTTTCATCATGGGACATGCATATGACTACTAACCACCATTTGAAGACTAATGAGGAAGACACCAAAATACTTTTGGTGAAAGATTGCCATCACCATGAATCAAGGAGCAATTGTGGCATAAATCAAGGGTGAATAGTAACCCAACTTGGCCTATAAATTCAGGCCATTTCCAGTGTTGTAACAATCCCAATGGTGTGTAGAGAGTAGAGAGTGTAGTGAGGTTTTTTTTAAGTTTTTCTTGTTTGTAAAGCTTGTGTATTATTCTTGGTAGTAATATACAATTCGGTTTTTCCCTCAAACACTCCCTAAAGTGATCGTGTTTTTCACAACAACTAATTTACTCATGGAACGAAAATCAGCCGTCAACGGATGTTTTTCTAATCAAATCCCACAAGACATCTTCTCTCTTATCACATTCTTGGTCATAGTTTAAAAGTGGTTGAGGAGCCAAATACAGCCTATCTAACAGCAACTATTTAGGCTATAGGTGGGAAAGAAAAGCAAGCAGGGAATTCGACATATATCATATCGGCTTGCTGAGCCTGCCTCAAGGAAGAGCTTTGATCCTTGCCTTGAACCGACTTTCAAATGAAGTTTCGTTCCGAGGAGTAATATCAAATGATCTGATCATCCAGTCTTTGTGGCCTGGTTGAAGCAACTTATCACCCGAATTCGAATCTCAGTGATAGTGGCGTAGCCAGCAGTTTAAAGCTTGCCCGTGCAGCGTGAAGCTTGGATTATGGTTTGAGTTTGTAGATGAAAACAATATATGCGTGTACAAGCTTGTTTTGCGTTTTGACAGTGGCAACCAAGAATTCAGATTTGTTTCTCATTTTTCGACTACCAGCACTTTTTTCTGTTAAGTTGTTTATAATTTGTCTCACGCTAGATTAATTCTAAAAAAACTCATCAAATATTATTTTATTGTTTAAATAGTTAGTTATATCATCAAAATTTATTCTAAAAGAGACATCAATTTTTCGAATTAAATTTACATTATCATTATTCAGTATTGAACAACTTATTTCTCTTCAAATAATATTATATAATATTTTATTTCTCATCTTTTTTTTTTTAATTATTATTAAAATAATATAAGCAATAATTATAATTCTCGACCACTCCTTTTTATACCTATAAATAAATCAAACTCATATACATTCAGTACAAATTTTACTAATATTATCATTTTGATTTTCCTCATTTTTAGTGGATTTGATCAAATAGATCAAATTGATTTTCCAAAATTTTTCTACCCAAAAATCTTAATTCATATCAATTTACTGAATAAAATTGTTAACCATAAAGGAAAATAATAGAATGGAGAATAAAATTTAATTAGTTTTGAACCAGTGGAATGATAAATAATTTGTGTAACAAATAATATAAATTGTAAAAATTTGATAAAATTTCAAAAGATAAATTAGAGGGTAATTAAATTTGTTGGAGGTAAAAAATTAGACAGTTGTTACATTATTGATAAATGGAGAGTATTAAATTTAAAGGAGGAAATTTTTTGATTAAAATATAAACATATTTTTATTTGAAGATTCTTTTGAAATTAAGTTTTATTTTTCTAATCTTTAATTTACCATAAAGGTAAGCAAATAAGTATGTGAATAGATGATTTAATATAGTTTTTTTGGAGTTGCTCTTATTAACATATTTTTAAGTATGGATGGTAAATTACGGATTCGTATCCAGATTCGCAATAAGTTTTATGGATCTGGATCCTCATATTGATTCTTATATTTTTATACGTAACCATATGCGGGTATTATCATTGCGGATTTTCGGATAACCGGATCCTTAGAAAATCTGTATTTTCATTTTTTTTATTTTCCAATTATTTAATTTTAAATAATTGAAATAAAAATAGCATCCATTATTAAATAATAGCAATTTAATATCTAAAATAACATTTATAATTCAAAATTTATCTAAAATAATCAAAATCTAAGTATAAAATTATAAATGAAAATAATATTTTATCATTTTTTTAATTTTTTAACTGGATTTCGGATTCACTTGAAATAATCTAAATCATTACGGATCATTTTAAGTTAATTTTTGATCCGTATATTTATTAATATAAATTAGATTTTTTAGAATCTGAAAAATTTGGATCCAAACGGATCCCGCAAGAATAAAATTCACATCTCTACTTTTAAGCTGCCTTGGATACCTCAAGTTGCCAATTATTGGTGCATAAGTACCAATCTTCTGCTTGAGATAAGACAATTAAAAGTAACTTGAAGCTTGATAAAATACCGGGGCACTAAAATGTTACGTTGTGTTTACTTTATGTACTGAGGAACGGAAATGGGAAATGGGAAATGAGAGTGATAATTGGTGTTTATTTATTAATAGGTTTAGGAAATGAAAATCAAGTACTTAAAGGAGCGTGTCTTGGTGGTGTATGGTTCATGATCTCATCTTGAGATTCTGGGTTCAAATTCAGGGACTGCGTTTCTTGTAAGAGTCTGTGATAGTCGGAGGTTTTACCTACTCCTCTTAAGCCCAGAATGGGTGGTTTGGGCAGCGGGGCTTCCAATGATACCAAAAAAAAATAGAATCAAATTGATGGGTCCCGCTTAAATTAGAAATGAGAAATTATAAATGAGATTTTCATTCCCATGAGTGAGATGGGAATGAGTAGACCCGACCAAGATTTCGGTTCAGAATAAAAACCGAATAGGAACCGAACCAGATGGAATTGTAAGGTTACGGTTCCATCCGGTTCCGGTTCAACCGGAATATAGTTCTACTTAATGTGGAATCGTAACTTTAAGGTTTAGATTTTATTATTAATGTTACTAATAAAATTATAATTTATTACTAATTAAATATTTATTTTTTAAAAATTATTTATGAATTAAATTAATAGTTTATATCAAAATTAGTAAAAAAATTAATAATTAATGAATTAAAATGCAATTTTAATTAAGATAATTTTTGTAATTTGTTAATAATTCATTTTGACTAATGGGAGTACTACTTGATTTCGATTATGATTCATACAGTTACATAAATAATTTACCCCGATTGTGATTCAGCATTTCGTTTTCAATCCATTTCGTTTTCAATCCATTTCGATTTCATCAATTTCGATTCTAGCTCAATTTGATTATGGGTATATAAACCGACAATTAATGTTGCCATACGATGGCGAAACAGTGAGTGGACTCGGATACTTGGGCGTTGTTGGGCTGGCTAATTAGGAGAAAATCTTCTATGCAACAGTGGTACCATGTCATCCATGTAACAAGCCAATCATCCACTGCCAGGCGTGCTAAGAAATTAAAAAACAACTAAAAATAGGTGAAGAAACTCTACATGTTATTTTTTTAATTCGCTTGTGGTACCACGCCACCCATACCACTGTTGCACCAAAGAATCTCTCGCTAATAAGATGGGTTAATAAATTGATTGGTAATTCTGTTCCACCCCCCTACAATCTAATCACGCTCAATTTTTTTTCCCCTAAATTGCCCCTACTAGGCATAGATCACCAAAGATAATTTTTGATTAATTAAATAATTAAATCCTTAGTTCTGATCATACAAGGATGGATATTGCATTTAATTATCTGAAGTTTAAACGAACGAAAACATGTTAAAAAAGCTAGAGTGTTCAGTGAAGATCAACGTAGCCATGTAAATGGAAGCAGTGAATTCATAGAATGCAATTTCTCAGCCTCAAAAGTTAACATGGCCTTTGAACAACATATTTTAAAGCACGCCCAGATTTTGATCTGATACTAACTAATTGATGAGGCTACATCGGAGTGAGTATCTGCAATTCCATTATTCACGTCCGGCATGGCATTTAGAACTACTACTTCATCTGGAACAGCAGATGGTAGCTGCTGTTGTTGTTGCTGCTGGAAAATGAAACGGAAAACGAGAGGTGGGATTGATCGGAGGCAGCCAAAGAAGCACTTGAGGATATTAAATAACATACCATGCAATTAAAGGACAAGTGATAAGAAGCTCAAGCACTTGATGAGGAAAGCTTGTTTGATTAATGTGAATAGGATCATGATTAAGGTGATGATGATGATGATGATCAAGAATGATGAGGGCCTGGTCATGATCGTAGTCTAAGAATTGAAAGTCGAGCTTGATGAGAATTTGGAGACAAATCTCAATTCTACGTAGCATTCCATTGATCCTTTTCAGTGTACTGCATGCATGTAATAACCCAAGGAGGGTATATGAGATGCTTATTTTATATGTAACAACGTGGGTGGGAAAGTCTGAGGAATCAGATTTTTAATTAAATGTCGAACAGTCTCAAAATCAAGAAATTTGGAGAAAATTTCCCAAATCTCCTTTTGACTCTAATCACAACAATAGACCGTGGGAATTTTCAAGATTTTCCTAGCAAATCACAATTGTTATGAATAGGTTATCGATTATAAACACTACCAAAAAAAGGGTCTTTAGCGTCGAAATATTTCGACGCTAAAGTACAACCTTTTGACGCTAAAGGTTATTAGCGTCGAAATTTTCGACGTTAAAACTTGGACGAAAAAGACATTAAAGTCGAAATAAAAAATTTCATATCATTATTTTCATAATTTCTCCATCTTCATATTCCCCTACAAAAATAAATAAATAAATATTAGATGTTAATATAAAATAAAAAAAAAAAAAAACAAACAAACAAACAAAACATTTAAGAGAAAAATAAATTTAGAGAGGAAATAAGAGTATGAGAGAAAGAAAGTGAGAATAGGAGAAATGAAAGAGCAAATGAATTTATATGCAAAAAAAAAAAAAAAAAAAAAAAAAAAAAAAAAAAAAAAATACCTTTAGGGACGAAATAGGATTTCATCGTTAAAAATCCTCAAATAGCGGGAATTGTTTCCGCCAAAATTTTGATCTTTAGCATCGAAATATTTGACTTTTAACGTCGAATATTCGTCGCTAAATGTCAAAATTTTTAAACTAATTTTTTTAGAGATAAATTCAAATTGTAAATTTGAAAATTAACCTTTACTTTACCGTTGAATTTTTTGACTTTTAGTGTCGAAAATTTCTGTCGCTAAATATAAAAATTTAAATTTGAATTTATTAGGCGATAAATTCAAATGTTTGAAGGGGGAATCCGAAAAATTTAAAATTAACCTTTAGCGTCGAAATTTAGATTCGACGCTAAAGGTTGAACCTTTAGCGTCCAAACAATATTTCGACGCTAAAGGTTGAACCTTTAGCGTCCAAATAATTTGTTGACGCTAAATGATGGAACTTTTAGCTTTGAAATAGAAATTCGACGCTAAAGCGTCAACCCTTAGGCGTCAAATAATTATTTCGACACTAAAAAATACACCTTTAGCGACGAATCTAATTTCGACGCTAAAGGTTAGAACCTTCAGCGTCGAATCTAAATTGCGACGTTAAAGGGTTTATTAAATGTTTGGATGCTAAATGTATCTTTTGTTGTAGTGAAAGCTAATATTTAGTGACATCTTTATAGGGTGACATGATATCATCAATTAATAATTATATAATATATAAGGATTATGTTAAATAAATTATAATTTATTAATATTTTTTTTTTACTATTAACACATATTTTAATATATTATTAAGTTGTTATATGAGTGTTTTGATATTACCGTTGTAAATTTTTTTTTTCATGTGCCTAAAATGTATTAATTGTTGGCTAATTTTATTTTCCATCATTATTATATAAAGTAGAAAAATGATCAAACGACATTTATTTTTGATTCGGGTGCTAGAAAATGAGAGACAAAGTAAAGATAATAAAGATGAATTTTGATAAACATGGATCTGAAAACACATCCATAAGTAGGGATGGCAAGCAGATCCGGATCCGGCCTGGGTTCGTATGGATCCGGAAGACCCGGGTCCGGTTAGATCCGGATCCGTTAAAAAATTTTACGGATCCGGGTATTGTTTTAGAGGACCCGCATCATACCGGGTCCGGATGTTTCCGGACCCGGGTACCCGGGACCCGGTAAAAAAAAAAAACAGTGGGTAGTTGCGGTAATGATATATCATTACCTTTATATATTCAGTTCTAGTTTTTTTTTTTTTTTTGATTCTCAATATTTGATTTTTTGTTTGTAATCAATTCTCATTGAGTACCCAACTCTCTACCCATCTTGAATATATAGGGACAAGTCGATAATTGGGTAATGATTCGACAGTTATTGAGAAAAAAAAAAATTTAATATCCAAAATTTTCAATTCCCGATTGTAAATTCTTGGACCCGATCCAAACTCAATATATTATTTTAGTTAAAATAGTAGATACCTAATAGTCTGAGAAATCAAAATGTAGTAACATATGCAAAAAATTTAAAAAGAAAAAGAAAAAAAAACAAATAAGCATGCCACTGTTTAAAAAAAAAAAAACAGTGGGTAGTTGCGGATTCAAGATCCGGACCTGGGTATACCCTGGTCCATTCCGGGTATACCCGGGTCCAAACCCGGAAGTGCTTAACCGGGTCCATATCCGGACCCGGGTCCACCGAATTACTTGCGGATCCGGATCTGGACCCGTACGGATCCGGGTCCGGATCCGGAAATGGCAATCCCTATCCATAAGACACACCTTGAACATAAAACACATCCATTTAATTTAATACTAATATTCTCTACTTCTCCTCCTCCTCCGTTGCTTGCACCCCCACTGGCACCGCTGGACTCTCCCCCATCACTGTCTTTGGATGAAGACGACGTCGATGACGACGACGATCGCGATGAGGAGGCAGAGGATGACGAAGACGACGACGATGAAGAAGCCGACGACTCGTGGGTCCCGTCTTTTTCCTCGGGGTTGTTTTCGTATTGTTCCCCGAATATATCGACGTCTTGATCTAGGATTCGGTGAACGAGAGAGAGAGCTGAAAGGCCAAGGGTACTGCGTTTTATCAATTTATTTATGAGTAATTCAATGGAACCATGTGAAGATCAATGGAGCCATGTAAACGGAAGCAATGAATTCATAGAATTCAATTTCTCTGCCTCAAAAGTTAACAATAACCTTGGAAAAACATATTTTAAAGCACGTGGGGATTTGGATATGATACAAACCAAGAACCCAAAATAAATGAAATAAGTGCTCACTGTTATTAGCCAATACAAAAAGCACATAACAGCAGTCGGTTTAAAAAGATTTTATTTTATAACCAGAAGCTGGTCTGGTCTCATAATTAAACAGATGGAGAAACATAAGCACATAAAATGCATAGAAACGTACAAGTGGTAGTTACCAAGTACTAATTAACTAATTAATGACGAGGCTACATTGGAGTGCTGAGTATCTGCAATATTAATTCCATTATTCACGTCCGGCATGGCAGCATGTTGAACTACTATTTCATGAAGTTGCACTTCAGCTGGAGCAGCAGATGTTGGTAGTAGTTGTTGTGGCTGGAAAGTGGAACGCAAAACAAGAGGAGGGATTGATCTGAGTGTGCGAAGGAGGCAGAGAAAGAAGCATCTGAGGATATTAAATAACACACCATGCAAAGGAGAGGTGATAATGACAATGAGATAGACAACCCAGAAGAGCGATAGCGGGAAAATAACAGAAGCTAACATGCAGATAGCAACCGGGGCTGAGAAATATCCGGGCTCCAACAGTATTTCTTGAACGTTGATATGGAGCTTGATTGAGGTGAATAGGATCATCATCATCAAGGTCGTGGTGGTGGTGATGAGAATGAGAATGAGAATGGAATATGGTTGATGATGATGATTGAGAATGATGTCGGCCAAGTGATGATGGTAGTTCAAGAATCGAAAGAGGTTGATGAGAATTGGGAGGACAAATCTCAATTCTACATAGCACTCCATCGATCAGAGTTTGCCTAGTCAATCAGTGAAGAAGTGCATCATGCATATTGTGCTATATGCATTATAATGTGAGGGTATTATTTTCCCCCTTTTGGATTTAAGAGTCAAATTTAGTTTGACCTAGATTTTCAGCTTTCATAAGCGAAGTGCATTGTAGGAAAGTTCGAGGAAAAGTATAATTGCTTTACCTATATCCCATTCTTTTAAGATCCATAATTTATATTTCAATAATGATTGATATATTAAATGTGTACTCTTTCAATAAAGAATCATAGTTAAATCATAATTTTAAATTATAATTATAATTTAATTAAATAATTTTTATGTACATAATTTCTTCTTGAAAATTATAATTATATATTCATTCTATACTCAAGAAATATATATATCAATGTTCTTTATATTTTGGATAATAGGTTATTAATCATATAGAATAATTTTTTGATAATATTTTTAAGTTGATACTTGGATAATATCATGCTATTGTTACACAATATAATTAAATTTGATTTTTCAATTGATCTCAGATTTTACTTAGGTTGAATTAACACATTTTAGTAGATATCTATAAGTAAAAACTCAAAATTGAAAAAAATTATATTATACAATTATATCACATCATTAATATGACAGACTAACCGTTCAATATTATATTATCATACGTGTTAATAATAAATAATAATTGTATTTCACATAATTTTTATATTTATATAATTATTATTGATTGGACATATCACGTTATCAAAAATTAATGCCGAAACAGTAAAATTAAAAAGTTACAAATATGTACCAATGATAATTTGTTAGTGGTGAAAAGCCTAAAATCTAACTTTCAGATTTTTGGATTGAATCTAAAATGTATTTTTCTTATAAAAACTTGAGAGAACGAGAGATCTTAACTATTTCACTTAAATCTAATAGGTGAGGAAGGTTTCAAAACAAAAAATCAATTAATCAATTATATTGCCCCGACCGAGTAGGGACCACACGATCAACAATCATTCTCAAAGTTCCAAGGGGCCCGGCCTCCTCCCACATAAAGATAATGGGCAAGTGGTAGGACATGTCTCACAATTTTTTTCATCACTAATAAGGAATTTTTGAGCATTGACACATACACCTAATTCTACACCTATGTCTATGCATCGCAGAAAAGCTCGAAGCCCGGGCCGGGCTTCACCCAAAAAGATCGGGCTTAAAATAAATAAATAAATATTTTAATTCATAAAATATATAAATTTATATAATAAATTTTTATATTTATAATAAAAAAATCGGGTCCGGGTTTAAAATAAATAAATAAATATTTTAATTTATAAAATATATATATTTTTATAATAAATTTTTTATATTTATAATTTTTTATAATAAAAAAAATTGGGTACAGACTTAAAATAAATAATTAAATATTTTTATTTATATAATAAATATATTTATATAATAATTTTTTATTTATAATTAAAAAATCAGGCCCGGCCCAAACCCGACCGGGCCTATCCAGCCCGGCCCGATGACAGCACGACTCGTTGCCATGCATACCTATGTCCACACCCAATAATAAAAACTGTGTTGTGTGTTTTATTATTAAATTAGATTCTATATATATATATATATATATATAGACAATGAGAGATAGCAAGCAGAAATATCGAGGGCTCCATCCGGATTTGGTGGTGAACACGTTGAAATGGAGTTTGATTGGAGAAACTTTTAGACGGTGAGATTTTTCAAGAATTTTATGGAAAATCCCGATTAATAGATAATATTATAATTATATAGTTACGATACATAATTTATATTTATTCAAAAAAAAAACATAGTTAAATTATGATTTTAAATTATAATTATAACTTAATTAAATAATTTTTATGTACATAATTTATCCGGACTTAGTTGACCAAGTTCCCAAAACCCCTACATTTAGATCCTTAAGCAAATATCGACATCTTCATAATACCATATACAAAGTTCCATAGTTCCATAGTTCCTTAGTATGGCTTTTCAGGTCAAACAACCTCGGCATTCCAACTACAAAAGGAATTACCAAAATCATAATATCAGGAGGAGAAACACAAAATACCCCCAAAACACCTAAGATTCCAAACAACAAAAAACAAAAAGATGGTCCATCATTTTCTCTATGTCTAAGAACAACACCATTTCAAACTAGCTAATACCTACTCTCATTTTCTAGTTTCTCCTACAACTTAGTCATCTTCCACTCAGGGATGACCTTGAGGACAGCCCGTATAGGAGGCCAGCTGGGTCCTCCA
Source organism: Zanthoxylum bungeanum (assembly GCA_019454045.1). Classification (NCBI taxonomy): domain Eukaryota; kingdom Viridiplantae; phylum Streptophyta; class Magnoliopsida; order Sapindales; family Rutaceae; genus Zanthoxylum; species Zanthoxylum bungeanum. The sequence goes on along the minus strand of SKCR01054138.1, from coordinate 31,167 downwards.
AATTTGAACCCCCAATCTAAGTGTTTAGTTTTTGTAATTAAATTAATATGAAGCACATATTTGATCATGTTAAGGAGTTTGGACTTAATTTTTTTTATCAAAGCATAAAATAATATTTTTATATTCATTATCCTTTATCGATAGGGCCCACATCTTTTAAAAACTCGGCCCTGAAAACTCGGGGCCACCTCTTCTTCCACTCCCATCTCTGCTGCCTTTTCTCCTCCTCTTGCCACCACATTCACCCTTATATCAGCCATATTCATATTTCACACCGAAATTCACCTGTCAAAACCTTGCCACATAATACTCAAACCTTGTATCTCACTCAGTTATCATCTGCTTCATCTTCTACACTACCAATTTCCACATAGCTGTGGATCATTAACAGACTTCTAGAAAGCCTTCTAAAAAAAATCACACATGTAAACACATAAGGAAGGAACAAAGAATATAAAAGATACGTACAAATCAACTTGAGCTCCTCGGGATGAACAGAGATTACCGCCACCAGCAGTCATGACTAGGGCCCCGCTTCACGATCAATCAATTCTAATGCCTCTCACAAATCGCGATCACGCAATCAATCACAATCCACAACGCACTAAAAGCACATAACAGGAGACAACAAACAAGCAAGCAAACCCTAAGTCAACAATCTCAATCTTCCAAATCCATCGAGCAAATTAGAAGAAATAAAAAAAATAAATAACTAAAAAAAGGGAATAAGGAAAAAGAGAGAGCAAAAACAAAAAATAATAATACTAACACGTGGTGCAACAGAATTGTCTCCGTTCGAACCAACCGTTTAAGTGACCCGAAAATCACGGCGAAGGAATCGGGTATAATTTTTCAGGTTATTCGGTAATTATGTGCACTCGCTGCTTCTGCGGTTTAGCGTGAGTGGCAAAACGCAGAGCTGATTCAATCAGAGCGGAGAGAAGTGGAGATTACACGTGTCGTATAAATAGGAGAGTTAAGCCCGGTTCTTAAGTAACAAATCTGGAAGCGGGACCCAGCGCGCGGATGTGTGTGTATATATAGATGTATATATAACCCCGGTGGATTTAGCGGTATATGTATTATGGTATTATTTTGTCGGGTTTGAAAATTCTCGTATTCGATTCGAAAATTTTTATATCTGAAAATATTTTTATCAGATATATTTCCGATCAATCCTGAAACATATATGTATACTCGTTCTAGATAGATTTAAAAATTCTTATTCAATACGAGAAATTTGCCTACCCTTATCAAAAGATATATGATATCCATATGAGAGATGTGCTTAATATAATAGAAACATATACGTATACTCGTTCTAGATAGATTTAAAAATTCTTATTCAATACGAGAAATTTGCGCACCCCTATCAAAAGATATATGATATCCATATGAGAGATGTGCTTAATATAATATAATATGGGAAATGCTAATGAGTGCCCTTAGGGCACTTGTTAATGATCCATTTTAGGAAAGTTTTTATATGAAAAAAAAAGTAATTAATGTTTTGACAATTTTTTACTTTCCCCATAAAAGTGATATGAAAACTTACCAAAAATGGATCCTTAATGAGTGCCCTTAGAGCACTAGTTAGCATGACCCATATAATATTACTGTAATGATTTCCACTCCGTGAGAGATTCTTTGATGCAACAGTAGTATGAGTGACGTGGTACCACAAGCCAACCATCCACTGACATGTAGAGTTGCTTTACCTATCTTTTAGTTGTTTTTTACTTTTTTATTACGCGTGACAGTGGATGATTGGCTTGTTACATGGATGACGTGATACCACTGTTACATAGAAGATTTTCTCCCACTCCGCATACACACAAATCTTTCTCCTTGAGCTCAGGGTGATAAGCCTTTTTCGTTAAGTAACCTCTCGCCACCAAACCAAAAACGACTTTTGCGGTTTTGGCCCGCTTTTTATACGAAAGAAATTAAAAATGGGGTCATTTTATTTTTATTTTTATTTTTTAAAATACTCTTCTTCTGTAAGCTAATTTGTACATTTATTATCATTTACGTATTTGTTATCGTTTCCAAAAATAAAAATAAAAAATAAGAATGGTAATCCTTGGCATACTATCTCCTCCAATTTTATATAAAGCGTCCTATCACTTCCGTGGACTTTCACTGTCAAATATTGTCTTCAAACAAAAAAAGAAAAAACGAAATAAAATATGGTGAATCATCTTACTTTCTTTTCACACGTGTGTGGAATGAGATCTGAGTCCCTCATACCGGAAAATAGGGTTGGCAGTTTGATCCTTTTCATTTGGGATGAGATTTTGGATTAAAAAAAATTATCTCATTTTAAAAACAGGATAAAATTGGGATGATAAAATATTATAACGGGATAAGTTGAGATTTTCATGAGACAAGTTATGATTTTACGGGATGGGATATGATTTTTTTTATAAAACGGGACAAGATCACAATACATATTTATATGACCGAGACGTGACCATTCCTGCCATTGCCAACTCTACCAGAAAAGAATTTGAATATTTAAAAATCAAGTCGAGCATGTTCTAGATATCCAAGCTACAACTAGACATGATTAGAGATGGTGATGATTTCGGGATTTATCAATCTCAATTGATTATCAATTTTAGACAAAAAAAAAAAATCATTATTATAAGACCAATTATCTTTTAGAATTGCAGATTGTTGATAGGCTTTCCTAAAAAATGATTGGGGTTTGTATGCTACTTAGATTAAACAAGCTACTATTGCTCCTTTTCCTAATAAGGATTTCTTGTTGCCAGTGTAATTGCCAACAGTATTTGTCTCTTTGCTAAGGTGTTTGAAAGTTCAAAATTAATATGTTCTTCACAAATCTATTTCTATCTCTATAATGATTTTGGATCCAACCACTTATTATCGTCTTTACCTTGGGTTTACACACTTTACAAAAATGATAAACCCACTTAAACTCTCACTCACACTTATCCCAACCCTCTCACTGTACTACAGTGAGAGGGTTGGAATAAGTGTGAGTGAGAGTTTAAGTGAGTTTATCATTACTCCACACTTTATGCTTCAAGTGTTTAACTATTAGTTGTGTAATTACACGTTTGTGCTCCGCTGTTCTAGTACTTAGATGCATGCTCGACATATGTCTTTGATTACGTTTTGCATGTTAACTTGAGTGGAGAAAATCTTCTATGCAATAGTGGTACCATGTTATCCATGCAACAAGCCAATCATACAATGACACGCGTGTTAAAAAAATTAAAAAACAACTAAAAAATAGGTAGAGAAAATCTACATGCCATTTTCTAATTTATTTGTAGTATCACGTCATTAATACCACTGTTGCACCAAAGATTCTCTCACTTAAGTGGGAAATTAATATATCATTAATCTCATTTCTCACTGGTTGTAGTCACATGTTAAGTCAACTCCCAATTCCACTAATATACTTTGGGAACTTGGAGGGGGGCTCCAATACATTTAGTTAAATCTGGGCGTTAGATCAAGTCATCCAACTTTAAAACTAAAAAAATTTAAATCTAGGTTGTTGGATCAAAATCCAATGACCCAAATTTTGTAATGGAGAGGGCTCCAATACATTTTGTACTGAAGCCCTCCGGTTCCTATACATTAAGGCTTTGTACTATATTTCAAAATCAATTTATTTTGGAATATACTTTTCTTGAAATGGATTCTCTTCGGAATAGATTTCTTTTGGAATGAGTTTCCTTCGAAGTGATATCACTCGGGAGAATTTCATATTGTACAATGTCATCTCAACACATGTTTGAGTATCATTGGGTCGTCTTACTGTGAACATAATTTCATTAACGAAACTTACCAAAGAAGTTTTGCTTGAGTAGGGGCACGTGGCATAATAGAATAGGGTGATTATTTAAACACCTACAATTACAAATCCGTATCAATTTTTTAAATAGAGACAAAAATCATTTTGAATTCCTGCCTCAATTCTTATTTAGGATTAAAAAAAAAAAAAACATTTCAAATTCTTGTGATAGACCTAACACACCCATGAGCTAATCTAAAAACTCATCGCAAATATAGAAAATACCTACCTAAGAATAGATTTTGATTAAACAAAAAACAAAACCAAACATAGGGATAGCGTAACATTTTCTACTTTCTTGACGAGATTTGATACCTTTTCCTTAAATACAACTTGTTTTTTAGCTTTTACGTAAACACAGTTAACTACCCAATCAGAAAATGGAGTCACCCACAAAAGCTTAGAGTAATCCAAAGAAGCCAACACCTAACACTCAAAGCTCGCATTGATGGATGCATAAACTGACTGTTAAAAGCATATCTAATCATCTAGGCATATAATAATTTTCAAAACCAGGAAAAAAAAAAGGAAAAGAAAAAACTAAAATGAAATATTGAATTACAGCTTTGACAACATCTCAGGATTCTGGAAGCTTCTTTTGACGGCAAATTAACCAAAGAGCAGCAGCATCACTGTGACGGAGTTGCTCATTTGAAAGTGGAGAGTCTAGGAAGCTTGTCTCTCAGATAGTAAAGCCTTGCCCTCCTCACTTTCCTGTGGGTGACTACTTTTATCTCCTTGATGTTCGGTGAATAACTGCAACAACAACAATATGAAATATCGATCAAGTCCCATCTGAACTCCTTTTTCTTTTATGGTTCCTTTCTAAATAAACATAGATTCTGCATTAGAAACTGTGCTTTTGCCTTTTTACACAATGAAATCTGTGTTTTTTTTTCTTTTAGCTGCATTCTCATTGTGTTAAAATGAGGATGTTTATTCTATCTACATATAAAACATACTTGTTATACAATGACAAAAGAAAACTTATGGAGACAAATCCTAAGATGAGAGTTTATTGCTGCTAGTGGTGTGTTCAATGCATTACAGATATAGTTGCGGATGCTTATTTAGTCCATAACAAGGACTCGTGTTAAGAATCAACAGTCACATCCAAGGTATACTTGAGGATTAACTATAGTTCACAGAAGTCAGAACAAGTAGTGTCAATGAGCAAATAACTTTCTTAATGGATAAAACAATCTAAAAGCAAAGCATGCTAAAAGAAGAGTGCATTGCCCCAAAACAAACTAAACATTCTTCCATGCCTTGGCTGATATTTTCCAAAGCAGTCTGATAAAGCAGCATTGAATACAGATACATTCAATTGTAGAGACTTAATTCTTCTTTTATTGTCTTTTCTGCACCATCTAAAAGCATAGTTGTTGAAGGCACAAGGCGCACCGAGGAGCTGAGGTCCTCCTAGGGATTAGGCGTGAGGCGCAATATGAGGAGTGCGCCTGATAAAAATGAGGCGTATCCCGTATTTTTTCTAGGTTTTATATTAATTATAATTTGAATATTTCATATAAATTGCATTTAATAAATTTATCCTATAAATTTCAACTTAATAAATGAAAATTAACAATCATATCACATGGAAAAAAAAATCATAACTTAAAAATAATAATAATAAAAGATTCAAAGTTATCAAAATTCATAATTCATATAATATTTATTATTGTTGAATGTTGATCTCTCTCATTTAACTTTTGAACTTCGTAATATGGGCAGTGATATGATATATCTAATCATGTCACTTTTTCAAAATTCAATAATTTTAAAGAGTTTTTGCCAAGGCGTTACGGGGTGTGCACCTGGGAATATGAGCCGAGCCTACCAAACGGGAGGTGTTGGCAGTGAGCCTGAATGAGAGGTGCACCTAGGCGGACGCCAAGGCGAGCCTTTAATAACTATGGTGCAAAGAAAGGTAAGCTCAATTAATTGTAGCCCTCCTATGTGCCTTTTCAACAAGAATATAATTTCAGATGCATATGACCTAAATCATGTTCCAAGGATTCTATTGCCCATTCAGTTGCATCACAGCCTCCATAAACATTAAAAGAAGAAGAAGAAGAAGAAACAATCTCATTCTCAAAGCACCACATCAACGATACAAAAAAGTATTAATGGTCATGTATATGGCTTCTGGTTTTCTCCGTGATCCATTGATCACATCCGAGTAAAAACGCACAGCTAGTTAACTAGAATAGAAAAACACAGCTAGTTGACTAGAAGAGTGGTTATGCAACAAATTAATCCTAAACCAAAATCAAAACCATTGTCTTCACCAAAATTTAGAACTATTGTAAAGGAAATACTCACAGAGGGAATACAATCTCAACCCCTATGCCAGCAATAATCCTCCGAATTCGAATTGTAGTGTGGATACCAGCATTTTGCCTCGACATAACAATACCTTTGTAAATAGACAACCTACGCCTATTTTCAGGAACTTCCTGTAAGCCAGCCACAACCCAAAAGTTTCACTAATTTCATTTGAGACTACAACAAAAACTTAGTAAAGAGAAACAAAGACGGCAATTACCAATTTAATCTCCACAACATCACCTGTCCTAATTGCTGGGATCGGTCTTTCGCTCTCTGATGCCTCAACTGCTCTTTTATTCAATATCTACTCAAACAACACAAACATATTAATTTCCCACTCATTTATAGGAATTATCTTCCCACTTTGTCTCGGAAACCAAATAGAGCCTTAACAAAAATAATTAAAATAGATTTAACCAGTGAAATGATTACCCCCATTATATCTCCAAGCTTAACCAGAGGCTTTCTGGGTGCTTTCACTTCTTCTTCTTCTTCTTCTTCTTCAACCTTATCCTCAGCTTCAGCTTCTACAGCTGCTGCAACATCACCTTCTGCTTGAACGGCGTCGTCTTGCTTCTCTTCAAAGCTTTCACTCGCTTCCGCTTCTTCATTAGCCTCAGCTCTCACCGCAAACCCGCCTTTCACTGGTGCATTTACGAAAAAGCCCAAATTCCACCCGTTTGGCTTCGCTGACACTGAAACCCTGTGGCTCACGAAGCGGCCACGAGAAAGAACTGTTGAAAACCCTAGCTTCTTTGAAGAAATACACTGGATGGAACTTTTTGGGATCATATGCAGAGCCTTAATAATAATAATAATAATAAATTAAATGTATAAATTGTTATTAAATTATTTGAATTTGCAAGCAAATTAAAAAGTATTACAACGATAGAAGTATCAACATATGAATCGATAAAGTACCTGAGGAATAACTTGGGAGCCCATGGCGACACTGAGAGACGCTACTGAGTGTAACAATTGCCTTATCTGCTGAAGAAATTCGGCTTAGGTTTCACACGCTCTATCTGTTTGGATCACACGTGTGACTACTATATTTTAATAATTTGCATTAAAATTGTTGTTGTTAGATACACTATCGCAATGGGTCGGGAGAGATCAGAAATTGTTAATCTTAGTCTCATCTTGATTATGGATGGATTATGGAGTTTTTAATGGATTTGTCATTCTCCAGTGATGTGAATATTATAATTCACCATTATCAAATGCATTTTCGATTCGATGAGGTAACTCTAATACCATTTATTTTGACCAATATAATTAGCACGTATTATATGATCGATCTAACTAACACATGCTATAGCGACCGATCTAACTAGCACAATATTATTCGTTTTGACAAAACGAATAGTTGATTGCATTGCAATCATTATTGACATGAAAGATTTCAAGATAATATCATAAATAACCTCATGTTTATTCCCTCTGTGAGTAATTCCTCATGTTTAATCATCATTGGTTCAATCCTAACCAATGAGGAATATTACATTAATATTCTCGTGAGTAAAATACTTTTTAACTTTTGTTGTATGTGTAAATTCTGAAAATTTATTAAAATGAAAAAAAAAGTAGGGAAATATAATAATGTTAAAAGTTATGAAGCAAATCTATACTTAGGATAACCATAAGCATCTTCCAATAACAATCAATACATGCAATTCTTATGTTAGCTAGAGAATCTGCAACTGTCACTACAAGAATAAAGGTTTTTAGCGTCGCCAAACGTCGACGCTAAAATAGATAAAAATCGACGCTAAAATTTTTGGTGTCGAAAGATGGTGAAGTAGAAAATGGATGTTAAAGTTTGGTCGAGTTTTTAGCGTTGAATAAGTTTTGACGACGCTAAATATTTAACTTTGTGTCACAGGTTATCGTCGCCGAAACCAATACACGGCGACGTAGAAAGTGAACATTCTGCGTCGCTGTAATTCGACGCTAAATACAGAAATTTAGCGTCACCATTAAAATTATTATTAAAATATATATGTAATAAATTTTTTATTACATTAAATAAAAAAATCACACAGGGCTATTAGACGAGTTATGTGTTGCGTCTGTCAGGCCTGGAGAAACTGTAGAGGTCGATCACTGCCTTGAGCGAGAGATCTCTCCACAAGTGTTTATAAGATCGTCATTTCCTAATCATGCTCCTCATTCTACCTCTTCATCATATCATTATGCATCTTCAATTAGTCTAGCTGGTATTGTGTCGGCTTCAGCTACTCCCTCAAGATAGTGACATCTTTTAAGAAGCTGGACGATCGAGAAGTAGCTATCGTTGTCTTCCAACGAGTGCCAAAGTTGTTGTCTTCCAACGAGTGCCAAACCCGACATTATAAGAGGTAGTGTTTTGAAACACCTGACATGCAAGTTCCTCATTAGCCAAAAATTGTAAGCCCTACATAATATATTGTGCCTGGATGTCTACCATGCGTTTCTACATTTTAAGATTTTGTATCAGTGGAAAATACTGAAATTTTGCATAATTTATGTAATTTAAAACTTACATAGTACTCTCGAGCATCATCATCGTTAACCAAACCATTATTTTGAGTGTTGTGCGTGAGCTGGAAAAAATCCGGCACCATGAGGGACTACAACACCTCTCTCGTGTTATTTTGCTGCAAACGAAAAATATTAATTAGTAATTAAATATTATTAAAATATAATTAAGTAAACATATGTTCACTTACCTCTGAGTGTTTTTCGCGATGCACGAAAAACGACTTAGAGCCTCTAACATGACTGAATTACAGATTTTGTCGATTCACCTTGTTCAGCTCACAAATTTTCTACAAAAAAAAAAGAACTTAGTCGTTATTTTTTCAGAAAACTACAAAATGACATATTATAGAAATTTAAAACTTAACATATATCCATCTAATGCCCACATGTCGCACATATGCGACCGATGGGAAAAAACATTAGTCGCACCATGCTCGTTAAAAATGAGCTTGAGATTTTTTGTTTGGTAGTTTGAGTATGACTTGCCCATGTAGTGGTCGACGTACTTGACCATATTCATAGCGGTCAAGTCAACGTCGAACCTAGACCTGGGCGGTGGTCTGATTCGGAACCTGTTTTTTAATTTTAATCTTGATTTTTTTAAAAATAAAAAAATCAAATGGTTCCACCGTAGAACCGTTCGGTTCCGGCGGTTCGATTTCGGTTCGGTTAGGGGTGAACCCTAATCGAACAAAAAATTTTCGGTTCTGGTCCCGAACCGGAACCTTGGCCTGGTCTAGTCAAACCATTCCTGCACAAAAAACATAATAGTTAAAGTCGTCATTTAAAAAAAATTTAAAAATTAAAATTAATGCTTAAAATGATACTTACTAACATGACCGTGAACAAGTCATGGTGCGTCCGCTCTGATATCTTCATCCAGCACGTGTACTGCTGGGGAGCATCATACTGAGTAATAATCTCAATTGCGTTGGTGAACTTTGGATTGTGGCGGCCCAACTGTCTCTCTCTATCGTTAGATATGCAAATCGATATCTATATGTGAGACTTCACCTGATGCGTCAATTCCAAACCCCTTATACGACCTCGGGATCGTTTGACTCGGTATAAGTAAGGATATAAACATGAAAATGTCTTCATACACTTCCACGGTGGGATGTTATAAAGTACAATTACCATAAATCATATGTTGTAAGAGTTATACATGTTTTCAAAATGATTAAAACCATTAGATGCGAGACCTAAGCTAAATTTACGAGGGTCCTCGGTGAAACACAAGTACATATCATCAAATTTTTTCCACTCAGTTGCATCAGCAGTGTGTATAAGAACAACACATCACCAACTCTATTATCATGATGTCATCCCATGTCAGATGTGGTGTGACGTGACATAAATAATCTTTGTAATCTAGACATCAATGGAAAATAGTGCAATACTTTCTCTGACATCTTCTTCCTAATACTATGGATCTTATACCAATTTTCTTCTTTTTTTCAAGAGAAAGATCAAACCAACAATTGTATGATTTGTATGGTTATCAAACCAACAATTGTATGATTTGTATGGTTAATAATGGTTTTATTAGTTGTATTTTTTGTTATGATAGTTTTGCACAATTTATTAAGTTATGAAACACTTAATATGTTTAAAAATATTAGAAATTGAAAAAAAATGATTTTCCGAGAAAAAAGATAAAATCTGAAAAAAAAAAAAAAAAAAAAAAAAGGCGTCCGCCTTGACACCAATGTTGAGGCCCTAACACACGTATAATGGCCTATTGGGTTTTTAAAATTTATTTATGATTTTCTTTGAAAATCAATTTTCTGATTTTGAAATTTTATGGTATATGATCATGTTTTTCAGGAGACAAATTTATGAAAACTAATGCTCACTTGTAAATTTTTGTTTTTAAATTTTATGATTTTCATAGAAAATAATTTTTTTGGCAAATTAACTTCACTTTTCAGCCTATTTTTGATGGGGCACTTGCAGTGAGAAATCTAATTTTGAGACGTGTGTGACATTTATTTAAAGTAATATTTGCCCTCACTATTTATTATAAGGTTTGCAAGCAAATTCACTATAGGATACAACAAAACTTAGAGATACAATACAACATTTATTGAATCTTTAATTGATAATTTTTTATTAAGACTGTTATTTTTTATGATCAACTTTCGTGCCATGTATAGACAATCAAGATTTGCCTCCAAAAAAACATACATTTTGTTCATTTTTTGTGTAACAGTGTCTCATTGTCGCAACAATATGCACGAACTTCTTTTTGTCCTACAATGAGTTACTATTGGTGCAACGATATAAGTCATATGGCTCTTTTTGCATCAGCATCTCATTAACCATTATCGTGACTGTTGTAAATTCTTCAATTAAGAGGGTATTTATGTCTTTTTGTTGTGTAGGGGTGGTTACAATCCTTGTAGGGTTGCAACCCCACCCCAAGGGGTGCCCTTCTTTGGCACCCCTCCTTGCCTTTAAAAGAAGGCTTTACCCTCTAAATTTAGGGTTGGAAATTTTGGCAGAAAAAGACATAATATTCTGGAATTCAGACTTCGTTTTCTTGTTGTTTTGAGAGAGATCCACCATCTTCCTTGTTCAAATACTTGTCAAGGAGTGCACCTGGACAAGAAGCATCCAAGTGATCCTGGGAGAACGTTGGCCATTCGGATCCGTAGAGCACCTGTGACGGGGCCAATAAGTTCTTAAGGACAGAGAATTTCTCGACTTGGAATTTCAGTAATCTCTGGTTTGATTTAAAGGTTTTCTGGTTTTAGGGTTTAATGCATCTAGATCTAATTTTTGTTGTTTGATCTGTTTGTTTGCGAGTTAAATTACTGTTTGATGACACAAATTGGACCACAATCTTAAGAACTTATTGCTCTAGTGTTATTAGATAGTAATTCGCATGTTGGGGTTTGTTTATTTTCTGAAAAATACGAACTGTGCATGAAAAACCCGTAGGGCGTTCGAACGCCCAACGCACGCGAAGGCTAAAAATTTGAATTCTCGTAAGAACGTTCGAACGCGTCTTCAAACGCACCTCGAACGAAAGCCTTCTGTCATAGAACGTTCGAACGCGTACTAAACGCAACTCGAACGCAAACTCTCTGGAATCATTCCGTTCGAACGCGTTCACGAACGCTATACGAACGTGAACTCACTGGAATCACTCCGTTCGAACGCGTTATCAAACGCAACTCGAACGTGAACTCTCTGGAAACACATCGTTCGAACGCGTTATCAAACGCAACACGAACGCACACACACTGGACAGTCTCGTTCGAACGTAGATACGAACGCGACACTAACGAAATAGTCCTGTAATTCTTATAAACTCGCAACCTTAATTAATTAATATTAACTTGGTTAGTCATATACTGTAAACACTTAATCTTGGTAGTATAGATTTAAGTTATTATTAAGTTGTTCAATTATCACAAGCATACACATAGTGATAAAGTTGAAATTGTTTGATTGTTGCATAATTGGTTGAGAATTTAAAGTGTAATAATACACAAGTAATTCCATCCAATCTTGATTGAATTAAATATATCTACATTTATTGTATATCACTTTGAACAAGATCATTCGTTGATCGTTGTGCAATTTGTCTTTCGTAGACTAAGATCATTCGTTGATCTCTGAGCAATTTGTCTTTTGTAGACTAATTGACCCTTGTGGAATTTCATTACAAATGGCTAGCGGAAATATCACGGTACCGGTCTCTCATGGAGAAACCGGAGAAATTTGGTGGGGCAATTTCAAGCAGTGGCAGAGCAAAATGCTGTTCTACCTGACAACTCTCCAGTTGGCTAAATTTCTCAAAGATCCTCCGGGTCCTGTGGAGGGTGAATCTGAAATGGCCAAGGAAGAGCGAGAACAGACTTGGTTGTCTGGAGACTTCTTATGCAAGAACTACCTCTTGGGTGGTCTTGACAATACCCTGTATAATGTGTATCAAGGTATGACTTCTGCGAAGATTCTCTGGGAATCTCTCGAGAAGAAGTACAAAACCGAGGATGCCGGACAAAAGAAGTTTGTCGTGGGTAGGTTCCTGGACTACAAGATGGTAGATTCAAGGACGGTGATGTCTCAGTTGGGTGAACTGCAGTTGATCATTCATGAAATACTGGATGAGGGAATGAAAGTCTGTGAGACATTTCAAGTTGCCTCCATAATTGAAAAGTTGCCTCCATCATGGAAGGAATTCAGGAGCTATCTGAAACATAAAAAGAAACAGATGAGCCTTGAAGACCTGAGTGTTCGATTGAGAATCGAGGAGGACAACAAGATGTCCGAGAAGGCCAGCTACAAGACTATGGAGTCTAAGGCCAACATCATTGAGGGTGTGAAGGGTAGCAAAAAGAGAAAGGACAGTGCAGCTGACTCTGGGAACAAGAAGTTCAAGGGAAAATGCTACAACTGTGGAAAGAGCGGTCATATGTCAAAAGACTGCAGAAGCAAGAAGTCTCAGGACAAGGGCAAGAAAAAGAGAAATGAGGCCCATGTCACTGAAGGCGAGCAACTGACTGATGATATCTCAGAGATGGAACTATCAGCAGTAGTAACCGAAGCCAACATAGTTGGGAATCCGAGGGAATGGTGGGTAGACACTGGGGCTACTCGTCATATCTGTGCAGACAGTAAAATGTTTTCCATGTACCAGAAGGTTGATGGTGGTGATCATCTGACGATGGGAAACTCGTCTACCTCTCAGGTGGTAGGACAAGGCACAGTGGTTCTGAAGATGACATCTGGAAAGGAGCTAACATTGAAAAATGTACTGCACGTTCCAGATATTCGAAAGAACTTGGTCTCGGGTTCTCTTCTAAGTAAGGCTGGGTTTAAGCTTGTATTTGTTTCTGACAAGTTTGTTTTGACTAAGAATGATATGTATGTAGGAAAAGGATACCTAACTGAGGGCCTTTTCAAGCTAAATGTAATGACTGTTAACCGTGCTATTAATAAAGCTAGTTCGTCTGCTTATATTATAGTGTCACAAAATGTATGGCATGGGAGGTTAGGACATGTTAATTATGATACCATGCGTAAATTAATTAACATGGACCTTATACCTAAATTTGCAATTGATAGCCAACATAAGTGTGAAGCATGTGTTGAAGCCAAAATGCATCGAACATCATTTCATTCTGTTGAACGCAGTTCTGAACCGCTAGAACTTGTACATACTGATGTATGTGACATGAATATTGTGCAAACAAGAGGCGGTAAAAAGTACTTTGTCACTTTTATCGATGACAGCACAAGATTCTGTTATGTGTACTTGCTAAGAAGCAAAGCTGAAGCGATTGAGAGCTTCGTACACTATAAGAACGAAGTTGAAAACCAACTTGGCAAGAAAATCAAAAGAATCAGGAGTGATAGAGGTGGTGAATACGTTTCACCATTCGGTGAATATTGTTCTGTGCACGGAATTATTCACGAAACCACTGCTCCTTATTCTCCTCAACAGAACGGTATTGCAGAACGCAAAAACCGAACGTTGAAGGAAATGATGAACGCCATGTTGACAAGTTCGGGTTTACCCCAGAACTTGTGGGGGGAAGCTTTGCTTTCCGCGAACTACGTTCTTAACAAGCTTCCTCACAGAAGGTTGGACAAGACACCATATGAGTTGTGGAAAGGTTTCGTACCTTCCTATAAATACCTCAAAGTGTGGGGGTGTCTTGCCAAAGTAATGGTTCCTAAACCTAAGAAGGTTAGAATAGGACCCAAAACTGTTGATTGTATATTCATTGGATATGCTCGCAACAGTAGTGCGTATCGGTTCTTGGTACACAAGTCGGAGATTCCTGACATCAATCCGGAAATGATAATTGAGTCAAGGAATGCGACATTTTTTGAAGAGACGTTTCCTTGTAAGGAAAGACAGCGCACAGTGTCTCTCAAAAGAACAATAGATACTGTCAAGGACAGTAATCAGACTGACCAAGAATCAGATCAACGTGTAAATGCTGAGACAATCGAGCCTAGACGTAGCAAAAGAGCTAGAACGTCGAAGTCGTTTGGTCCCGATTTTCTGACATACTTGTTAGAAAATGAGCCTCAAAGCTATAAAGAAGCTATGGCTTCTCCGGAGGCACCTCTTTGGAAAGAGGCTATAAACAGTGAGATTGATTCAATCCTACAGAACCATACTTGGGAGTTGGTTGATCTTCCGCCAGGTTGTAAGCCGCTGGGCTACAAATGGATATTCAAAAGGAAGATGAAAACGGATGGATCAATAGATAAGTATAAGGCGAGGCTTGTCATAAAAGGTTATAGACAAAAGGAAGGCCTTGATTACTTTGACACCTATTCACCGGTGACTCGCATCACATCGATAAGAATGCTCATAGCCATAGCAGCTATATTTGGTCTTGAAATACATCAAATGGATGTAAAGACGGCATTCTTGAATGGTGAATTGGATGAAGAGATATACATGGAACAACCAGAAGGGTTTAGTGTTCCTGGACAAGAACAGAAGGTGTGCAAACTTGTAAAATCCTTGTACGGATTAAAACAAGCACCGAAACAATGGCATGAGAAATTTGACAAAGAAATGTTGTCAAATGGGTTCAAAACCAATGAGTGTGATAAGTGTGTGTACACCAAATCAACTCAAAAGGGATATGTCATTGTGTGTCTCTATGTAGACGATATGCTGATAATTGGTAGTAATCATGATATGATTCAGTCTACCAAAAACGTGTTATCCAGCAAATTTGATATGAAAGATATGGGAATAGCTGATGTGATCCTGGGATTAAAATTTCTAGGACATCAGACGGATATATATTATCACAAACTCATTATATTGAGAAGATACTCGATAAATATATCAAAGGGGATCTAAATGTGGCTAGAACCCCTGTAGACCTAACTCTTCATCTATCAAAGAATACTGGTTCCAGCATATCGCAATTAGAGTATTCGAGAATCATCGGAAGTCTGATGTATCTCACGAATTGCACACGACCTGATATCGCTCAAGCTGTGAATCGGCTTAGCAGATATACGAGCAATCCAGGACACAACCACTGGAAAGCCATAGTAAGAGTTTTGAGGTATCTGCGTGAAACTTCAAAATATGGGCTACATTACGAGAGATATCCTGCTGTACTAGAGGGTTACAGCGATGCTAACTGGATATCTGATACGGTGGATTCCAAATCCACGAGTGGATTTGTTTTCACACTTGGTAATGCAGCCGTGTCATGGAAATCCTCGAGGCAAACGTGTATTGCCCGGTCTACTATGGAATCAGAATTCATAGCGTTAGACAAAACAGCGGAAGAAGCAGAATGGCTTAGAAACTTCCTGGAGGATATTCCTAGTTGGCCCAAACCGGTGCCAGCGATTAGCATACATTGTGATAGCCAATCGGCAATTGGGAGAGCCCAAAATACAATGTATAATGGTAAGTCTCGACACATACGTCGAAGACATAATACCATACGTCAACTGCTCTCAAGTGGCATAATAACGATCGATTATGTCAGGTCGAAGGAAAACCTAGCGGATCCACTAACTAAAGGTTTACCTCGAGAGCAAGTTGAGAAGTCATCGAGGGGAATGGGCTTGAAGCCTATATTCTAAGAATTGTCACTGTGGAAACCCAACCTAGTTGACTGGAGATCCCAAGATCTAGGTTCAAAAGGGACAACATAAACTTTGTGCAATTCAAAACGAGCACTGAAGAGTTTCGTACTCTTTCCCATTCCGTGGATGACGCTGAGTGCTGTCTGTCATTGGTGAGGATAAGCAATGGCTTTTAATGATCACTATATTAGGAGATGAGTCCTAATGGGGGTAAAGACAGATTACCTCTTCATAGTGGATCACCTATTTCAAGTAAGAAGTGAGGCCGCTTCCATGGGAACTTTTAAAGGCGAGTTACCCTAAAGTGCTTGATGAATCCAGGAAAGTTGTTCAGGGCCAAAATGAACACAACCGTAGAACGGGAAAATGGTCGAATCAAAGCTGTGTGTTGGCAATTGTCTTGGTTTACACCAACGGCAGAACAGTTCAAGACTATGGGTCACTGGTTTGCCAAGTAAATCCGATTGTCATTCACTAGGAAAGGTTCAAGGCGAAAGCTACCTATTTCGATGCAGCTTTGGCTCATGGTATCTCTCTCACGTGTCTGAATGTATAATTGAAGAATTGTGGGGGATTGTTGTAAATTCTTCAATTTAAGAGGGTATTTATGTCTTTTTGTTGTGTAGGGGTGGTTACAATCCTTGTAGGGTTGCAACCCCACCCCAAGGGGTGCCCTTCTTTGGCACCCCTCCTTGCCTTTAAAAGAAGGCTTTACCCTCTAAATTTAGGGTTGGAAAATTTGGCAGAAAAAGACATAATATTCTGGAATTCAGACTTCGTTTTCTTGTTGTTTTGAGAGAGATCCACCATCTTCCTTGTTCAAATACTTGTCAAGGAGTGCACCTTGGACAAGAAGCATCCAAGTGATCCTGGGAGAACGTTGGCCATTCGGATCCGTAGAGCACCTGTGACGGGGCCAATAAGTTCTTAAGGACAGAGAATTTCTCGACTTGGAATTTCAGTAATCTCTGGTTTGATTAAAGGTTTTCTGGTTTTAGGGTTTAATGCATCTAGATCTAATTTTTGTGTGTTGATCTTTTGTTTGCGAGTTAAATTACTGTTTGATGACACAAATTGGACCACAGTGACAATATTAGTCAGAATGCATCTTTATGTTGCTAACTCTCATTGTCGCGCCAATAAATATTCTTTGTCGCTACAATGGAAGATATAATGTCTTTTTTTTTTTTCACGAAATCGGTTATTTCGGTTAACTTTGCCTTTATATTTCATTTTCCTTTCAGGGGACACTGCCTCTTCGACCTACCGTGACATTTCCAAGAATGTCAAATCCTGCGACCTATCTAGACAGGTCAATCCCCAATCTATCAACATGGGGTAATAACCAAACCAACATATAATATTTTAAATTGATAAATTAATCATCATTTCTTGAATACATATATATGTGTGTGTGTGTGTGTATATGTATGTATGTATATCCATATTCAATAATAATTTTACCATACTAAGTGTTTCCTAATATATGATTATGTCTTTTATGATTATGTTTTTAGATTATGTAGTGATTTAGTCTTGAATTTGTGTTAAAGGCTTGGGGGCTGTTCGGTATCATTTAATTAGTGTATTTTCATTTTCATTTTTTGAAAACAGTGGAGTAATTATTCGGTACATGTTTTCGTTGGAAATCTTCTAAATATTCATTAAGGGTAATTCTGTTATTTGGTTGGATTGGGTGCTTGTGAGGGGTAAAACCTTTTGGAGGGTTGCACCCCACCCCAAAGGGTGCCCTTTTGGCACCCTTCCATGCCTTATAAAAAGGCTTCATATCCAAAACAAAGAGAGAAATAGAATAAGAAAAAATCTGAATTGTTGGAAGAGACATTTTGTTTTCTTTGTTTTGGAGAGAGTTTCACCATATTCTCAGTTCGAACACTTGTCAAAGAGTGCTATTTGGACAAGAAGAAACCAAGTTATCTTGGGAGAACATTGGCCAATTGCGAATCCGTAAAGCAACTGTGACGGGGCCAATAAGTTCTTAAGGACAGAGGATTATCTCGACTTGGATTCACAGAAGGTTTTTCTTAATTATCAAGTTTTTAAGGCTTCTAGGGTTTATGCATATTAGATCTACTTTTGGTTGTTTGATCTGGTTGATTTGCATGTGAAATTATTGTTTAATGACACCAATTTGCCCACAATCTTAATATCCCCCATAATTCTTTTGGAGGATGTTTCTAGGTAACAACCTGATGGTTTTATCATGCTAAAATATGTAAACAAGGTTTGCAAGTTAAACCGATCCATTTATGGATAAAGCAAGAATCACGTTTTTGGAACCAACGTTTTGATGAGATCATAAAATAACATGGTTTTATTCAAAATGAAGATGATTCTTGTGTCTATAAGAAGGTTAATGGGAGCGCACTGACATTTATTTTCCTATATGTTGATGATATATTGCTTCTGGTCAATGACATTCCCATGCTACAATCGGTGAAAGCATGGCTTTCATTAAAATTCTACATGAAAGACCTGGGAGAGGCAGCCTTTATTCTGGGAATAATGATCTACCGGGATAGATCTAGAAAGTTGCTTGGACTCTCCCAGAGCTCGTACATTGACAAAGTGTTGAATAGATTAAACATGGATCAGTCCAAGAGGGGGCTGCTTCTAGTGTCACATGGCGTCTCTCTATCTAAGGACATGTGTCCTAAAACTAAAGATGAGAGAGATGCAATGAACCGGATCTTGTATGCTTCTGCAGTCGGATAGATCATGTACGCCGTGATATGTACGTGACCTGATGTCTCAAATGCTTTGAGCATGTGTAGTCGCTATCAGGCCGATCCAAGTGATGGTCACTGGACTGCTGTAAAGAAAATCCTTAAGTATCTTAGACGAACTAAGGATGCTTTCTTAGTATATGGGGAAGGAGAAATTAATGTGACTGGGTTCACTGATGCAAGTTTCCAAACCGATAAAGACGACTCTAAATCGCAATCAGAGTACATATTTTGTTTGAAAAACGAAGCAGTGAGCTAGAAATCTTCCAACCAAGATACTATTGCCGATTCAACAATAAAAGCGGAATATATTGCTGCAGCTAAGGCAGCAAAAGAAGCAGTTTGGATCCGTAAATTCCTAATTGGATTAGAAGTAGTTGTGTTAGCAGCTGAGCTGGGCTATAGCACAGGCTAAAGAACCACAGTCTCATCAATTATCCAAGCATGTACTCCAACAGTTTTATCTGATTCGTGAGATCATACATCGTGGCGATGTGAAGATCGAAAAGATCACATCAGATGATAAAATTGCTGATCTACTGATGAAATTTATATCTCAATAAAAGTTTGAGCGACCTGTACATAGTTCAGGTTTTGGACACTTGAGTGATTAGCTATAGTCAAAGTGGGAGATTGTTGGACAATTATTACCCATAGCATAACTATTTATAAAGAACATGGTATTTTTATACAAATTAACTATGTGACAAAAGGAAATTGCTATTTTATCATTCTGTAATTGGATTACTTGGATATATTAATGATAAAAGTCCATATGGTTAAATCGGATTAATAAGATATGAGACAGTATTAATTCACGAACGGTTTAATCATTAAATATCACTAGTCGTAGTATTATCAAGAATGGACATCGATAATGAAGAATAGAGTAGTATTACACTTGTGCACGTTATGGAAGCTTAACGGCATAGTTCTCATATATTTAGGTATTGGATACTTATGCAAGTGTGATAAGAGGTTCTGTTAGCCGTTGGAAAGGGAACAGCTTCGCTCTGAATAAACCCATCGGAGTCCTATTGGTATTATAACTATGTGTCTATGGGAATCCGAATCAGGGTATGTGTATGTGATCTTTAACCTGAGACTTGCATCGTTATTACTTGCAATAATCAGTCTACTTTAGTATTGGTCGTCTGGAGCTTTAACAGGTTCTGTGTATGCCTCTACTGGGTTTACTGAGAATCATAGTGTATTGGATGTGATGTCAAGATGGGAGTGTCACTTCAGTCATATGGAGATGATGGTCACGCAGGATACGGTACTAGTACTCTAAATATACTGCAGCTAACGAGATAGTATGAATGGGTCATGACTATCTGATTACAGAGACTAGTTACGCAGGATCTGATATATACTTCTTACGGGACAGACATAGAGCCAACCATAGGCCTAGCATGTGACATCCGATACTAGATCGTATTACACAATATATTGTATAACTACGCCTGATACATCTTATATATTCCTTGTTGAATACTTCTGGAGAATTAGGTAGGCACGATGCTTTGCTAGAAGCCAACCATGTCTTATAAATCGATGAGAACATGGTACGGGATACGCACGTGTTGGGATGGTCCGATGACCGTATTTACTACAATATATTCAGGAATCTCTTGGGTCGCTTCCCAAAGATTCACCAATGATATTTGACTCGAAAGAATTAATCTGGGATTAATTATGAGAAAGAAAATTAATCTGGGATTAATTGCGACAAGAATTAATCTGGGATTAATTCGTCTAGAAGTGAGAACGCGATTAATTTGGAATTAATCGATAAAATAAATTTAATAGTTAAATTAGATTTTTCTATTTAATTTATTAATTGAAATTGGATTTCAATACAAAATTAACATTGGATTTTAATTCGAGCGAACGAATTAAATTTGAATTAATTCGTAAGCAATTATGTAATAATTTTGTGAGGCATAATTATTTAATTAAATGGATTTAATTATGTAGCGACGAGAAATTCATTTAATTCAGAATTAAACGAAATCGAGCCCAAGCTAAATTGTGTGTTGTGTAAGCCAACTTAAATTTGAAATTTAAAAGTGGTGGGACTCACTTTACTTACATCACTTGTCACAAAGTTGATGGAAGTAGTTGAGCTTATTTAATGCTCTGTTTAAACCAACACAACAACCAACCTTTGAACTATTCATTTTCTCTTTTCTCTCCAAAAACCGTGAGCTTTTTTCTTCCTTTGGAAAAACTTTACTTCATAAATTTATTCAAGCTAGCACTTGATGAGTCTTACAAGGTGATAGGGAAACTCACCCAAGAGTTGGAACAACTCATCTTCAAAGTTTGGAGCTTCATCCTTATTGGAATTTTTGAAATTTCACCCAACACCAATGTAAGTATTCTGCAACTTTACTTGGTTTATTCACACTAGAATCATAATAGGATCTTGGGCTTTTCTTACAGACACTAACAGTAGCTAGGTCTTGTAGTCTGTTGTTCTTGACAGACGATGTGCCCTCGTGAGGTTTCTCATGCGATTCATCAAACTCTTCCTTGGACCAGGAAGGTTTATCTTTTGGAGAGACCATATGAGGTTTCCATCTATACTCCACCGACATCCACACTCTCTCATCTAGAGATTTGAGGAAAGCTCTCATGCGAACTTTCCAATGGGAATACTATGTCCCATCAAAACGGGGGTAATTCAAAGGTTGACTTCTATCCATTTGGAAAATGGTCAAGAACCGAGGTCAGGCTCTGATACCAATTGAAAATAATGATGTTCCAACCCTAAACTGTCACGACCCCCTCCCTAGAGCGGGCCCAACCTTAGAAAAGGGTCCGCAAATCACTTCAGCTCGAGCACCTAAATGCCAAAAGTTCGCAAAGAAAATAATATTCCATAGAATGCCATCAAATAAATCCCAAATAAGTGTTTACACCAAAAGTGTCTGAAAACATGAAATCATCCTAAATGTCATGTCTCAAAAGCCAAAAGAAATATCTGGACCAACCCGACTGACGGCTGTGAAAACGAGTCAAATCCTAGTACTGGTACTGATACTGCTACTATTGCGCTGACAAACTACCTGGGATGTTTGGGAAATGGGGGTGAGCTTAAAGAGCTCAGTAAGTAAAAACACTCATACTCTCAACATGACCTCACCAATAAAATATATATATGATAGTGAATAAATGAAAATAAACAGTTAATATATATAACAGCTAACTTAGGCAAAACATACTCACAACAACACATCTCAATCAAACAAGGTTTGCTATCCAGACTATATATATTATATTATATAACTCACATATCAAATATCAATCAACAAACATTTATGTTAAGAGAATCTTCATGCTTTGTACTTACCTCAATCCACGCAAAACTTTCTATATCTATATGTCCTCGCTAAAATCTGAAAAAAGTGTAAAATTATGATTTACGGACCCCTTTCTAGGGTTGGGCCCGCTCTAGGGAGGGGATCGTGACATAAACACCTATGGGGGGTTAGTGCAATGATCGAAAATTAAAATTACTTCTCTATCCAAAACATGTTTCGAATAGAGATCCTACAATGGGATAACAATCAACCACAAGATAAACAAACCAAACAAACCAAACATCAATTATAAATAATAAACTACATAAAACTAAAAGGGAACAAGTAGATTTGTTTACGAAGGGGAAATTCATAAGAGTAAAAAACCATTCTGGCTATAGGCTACCACCCAAATCCACTATATGAGAAAAACTTACAGAGATGATGAAAAGACCTAAAGCAATAATTTTGCCGACTCTATTCCCACTGTTGTAATCACCTAAAGAACTCCCGAAGCTTGCACCAAGCAACTTTCTTCAGATCATCTGAAGTCTCGGTGAATTGAATCTACTAGGCTACCCTACAGATCTTCGAATTACAATCTCAACCTTCAATCCTCAGAAGGCTTAGATATAGGTCAGGTTGTGTATGAATAATGAATGGTAAAATGCAAGAAGATCACTCGCATGAAATAAAATTGAGTCTTAAAGAGAGATCTTCACAAGTTTGGGAAAACAAAAGCAAATGTATTTAGGTTAATGTGTTTACCTCATCTTGAGAAGCGGGTGAGAGAATGTTTTTATAGGTAGGGTTTTCTAAAGGGAAAAACAGGTTTAAAAACTCATCTGGAAAAATAAAAGATGCGACTGGTGTTCGAATGCAAAGAGAACGCGCCATGAACGCGAGGAATTTTGCAAATGGCGTTCGAACAAAACAAGAATGTAACTCGAATGTGAAGACTTTGGAAAGAGTTCATTCGAATGAAATGGGAACGTGACTCGAACAGTTGCTCTCTGTAATGATCATGTTCGAACGCACCAAGAACATGCCTCGAACATTTGCTCTCTGGAATGACACTGTTCGAACCAAAACAAGAACGTTCCACAAACGCAGCACATTCGAACTCAGAAGAGAACGTGCCACTAACACCACGTGTTCGAATGCAGACACGAACTTTCCACGAACGCAGCTCTGATAGAATCCTGTGCCATGTCAACAATACACCCAAACACTTTAAAACTAATTACAACTCAATATAATACCGTTTATTACGGAATTTACCAACATAAAAAAACCCAACAAAATGCTATAGTTAACTTTTGAGGTTGAGAAATTGAATTCTATGAATTCATTGCTTCCGTTTACATGCCTCCATTATGATAAGTAAACAGAATTTACAATTAATTTAATGAGTCCATCTCATTATCCCGGCCAATAAAAAAAAATAATAAAATAAAATAAAATAAAAAAAGAATTTTATACGTGTCCGAGTCCACTCACTGATCTCACTGATTCCCCAACCGGATCGATTTTTAATAAATTCTCATCAAAAGTGTTGTTAGAGAAACCATTAATTTCATTGTTCTGATAGGGTCATATTCTTAGCTTGAGAAATTCAAAAGGGGTCACCCACCGATGTATCTTCTAAGAAATTTAAGTTTAAAAAAACAAATGCAATAAACTTGTTTGACGGTATCATTACGTTTTTTGGAAGAAAAAAACAAAACAAAAAAAGCTCGCCTGTATTATATGGCCCTTTTTTTGAGCCATATGATGGCGTGCTCCGTAGAAGTGATTTATTGTTTTATATTGTTATTTTTTTTTAATATATTACAACTTTATAGATATATAATTCGAAATTTATTGAGATATTAAATATATATAATTATAGTACGTTCAGAAATTACGTTTACGAAGAAACGAATTAAATTTTCATATCGGAAATATTCATTCTCACTCAAATAATCAAAAAAATAAATATTTATATATATACACACTCTTAATTTTGGAGACAAGATGCCCAGTGGCTTTATGTGGCCATTTTAATTCGAAAGATACATAACTAAATATTCAAGTTTATAAAACTTAATATTTTTTATATATATATATATATATATATATATATATATATATATATATTTATATTTAAAAAAAAAAAAAAAAAAAAGGGGTCTCGGAGGGAGGGAGTTTGGGTCATCGATTGTTGTCTTTGCAACTTTTTGAAAGTAAAACGTGTGTTGATTCTCTTGTCACTGCTGGGGTAGTGGGGTATGGCCACAAATATAATTGATTAATTGATTTTGAAAATTCTATGGTGAAATCACCAATTCGAGTTTGAGTGGATTATGTAAAAAAAAAAAATTATCTCATACTTTTATAAAAAAAAACACCATATAGATTTGACTCCATTACGTGCAAAGTATATCCTAAACTATACCCCACCAAAAAATTATTATTGGTATAAATTTACAATTTTTTAACATAGCGGTTTCACCTTTAATTTTTGGAGAAAATCTTTGGTGCAACAGTGGTACCACGTCATCCATGCAACAAGCCAATCATCTTTTGCCACGCGTGCTAATAAGTCAAAAAACAACTAAAAAATAGGAAGAAAATTAAACATGTTATTTTTTAATTGGTTGGTGGTACCACGTCATCCATACCACTGTTGCACCAAAGATTTACTCTAATTTTTGATAACGTGATGTGCCCAATCAATAATAATTATATAAAATACAAAAATTATGTGAAATATAATTATTATTTACTATTTAACATGTATATATGATAATGAGAAATGATATTCGTACTAATTAATATACACCCTGTTTTCCAGAACGACAAGCTGACTTACGTTTTGAGCTGAAGCTTGTTATCATGGTTTATTTTGCCCATGTTACCAAACAACCCTTCAACCATTTCAACAAATTGAAATTGCAGCAATTGACATCGTCGTCCCCTTCAAACAAAATTAACAAATTTCACTTCATCCATCAACAATAATATATTACTAAACTGTTATATTAATGATGTGATATAATCATTACATAGTATAATTATTTTCAATTTTGAGTTTTTACTTATAAATATGGATTCAAATGTGTTAATTCAACCTAAGCAAAATCTGAGATAAATTGAAAAATCAAATTTAATTATACTATATAACAGTCGTAGGACATCACCTAAGTAACAACCTAAAAATATATTGTCACACATGTAAAATAGTAAAAAAAAATAAATGAATGATAGTTTTATTTAACACAATTATATGTTATATAATTATTATTGATAGTATCATGTCACTTATACAATAATGGTATCAAAAAATATTTTATATGATTAATAATGTATTATCTAAAATATAAAGAAAATCGATAGATATATTCTTGAGTACAGAATCAATATATAATTATAATTTTCAACTAGGTCAGGAGAAATAATGTACATAAAAATTATTTAACTAAATTATAATTATAATTTAAAATTATGATTTAATTATGATTCTTTATTGAAAGAATACTGATTTAATAATGAATCATTATTGAAATATAAATTATGGATGTTAAAAGAAAGGGATATAGGTAAAGCCATTATACTTTTCCTCGCACTTTCCTGATTTTTGAAGAAGAAGAGAAAAACTTATATAAACAGTGAAAATTTAGGTGGGCTCAATCCATAACTTTTTTTATTATTATTTTTTTGGAAAATGACTCAATCCATAACTTACTTTGACGATATAACTTTACAGTATTACCTACATTCAAAAATGATACTCTTACAAATAAAAATTCAGAAAATAAATATATTCCTCTCACTGTAGCTGCAGTGATTCTACAATAATCACTATAGCTACAATGATGGGAGTGTAGGCATGGCAATAAGACCCTGATCCGGTCCAGGTCCGCATGGACCTGGACGCCCGAGTCTTAAAAATTTGGACACGGGTGAATATGGATCCGGGTTCGGGTTCGCACAGGTCCGGCCCGAAAGGACCCGGGTCCCAAAAAAATAAAAATAAATATAATAAATTAAAATATAATGAAAAATGCAAAATAATATGCATATATATAAAAGAAAATATAATAGAATATAATTAAAAATAAAAATAAAAAATTGAAATAAAACTAATAAAATTGACAAAATCCAAATATAATATAAAATAATACAATTTAAAATTAAAAAAGTAAACCGGATATCCGGATCCGAACCAGGTAGACCCATGTCCGGACCAGGTATATTTACCCCGGGTCCGAAACGGACCCAAGATAACGAAATTACTTCCGGATCCGGATCTGAATCCAGATTTTGCCATCCCTAAGAGAGTGTATTTATTTCCGGGATCTCTACATGCATTTTCTATAAATATAGCTCATCCGTGGTTAATACAAGCTCTGCACCAAATCGACCAAACAAACTCTGATCGATGGAGTGCTATGTAGAATTGAGATTTGTCCTCCCAATTCTCATCAACCTCTTTCGATTCTTGAACTACGATCATGACTTGGCCGACATCATTCTCAATCTCATCATCAACCATATCCCATTCTCATTCTCGTCACCACCACCACCACCACCACCACGACCTTGAGGATGATGATCCTATTCACCTCAATCAAGCTCCATATCAACGTTCAAGAAATACTGTTGGAGCCCAGATATTTCTCAGCCCCGGTTGCTATCTGCATGTTAGCTTATGTTATTTCCCGCTATCGCTCTTCTGGGTTGTCTATCTCATTGTCATTATCACCTCTCCTTTGCATGGTGTGTTATTTAATATCCTTAGATGCTTCTTTCTCTGCCTCCTTCGCACACTCAGATCAATCCCTCCTCTTGTTTTGCGTTCCACTTTCCAGCACACAACAACTACTACCAACATCTGCTGCTCCAGCTGAAGTGCAACTTCATGAAATAGTAGTTCATCAAAATGCAGCCACGTCGGACGTGAATCATCGAACTACTCGAAACTGCGCAGCTTTGGCTGTCTCTGCTACCCTTGGCTTCGCCCTTACACAACTCACAAACTCGAGTCCAGGTCCTCTCCCTGTGTCTTCGTAGGATATTCCCTCACTCAGAGAGCTTATCTTTGTCTCGACCCCTCCACATATAGACTTTACACCTCCCGACATGTCCGCTTCGTTGAGTCAATTTTTCCTTTTGCCACATCACAAAAGTCCCCTCCCCGTGCCACCCCATCCACCGTCTCTGAATGGTGCTCCATGACCTTCCCGGCACTAAACTCACCATCACCGACTACCGACCCTGCACCCCCACAGAATGCCCCACCCACTGGTGCTCCTATTCAACCCCGCCCTCCTTTACACAACAACTCCACAAGTACCACCACTTCACAAGTAATAGCCGATCAACCAAACCCCGACCGACCACATGAACATCCCAGAATACCACCAATGCCCGACCACACCAACCGACCACATAACCCATCACACCAACAACACAACCCCGATCACACAGACATCGAACGCCTCGACCTACCAACCCTCCCCATAAACACAAATCCCGACCAACCACATGACCACTCCCGACCACCACCCGACCCTGACCACACCAAACACGACCGACCACATGATCACTCAACATCAACCAACATAACCGACCACACCACAACCGACCGCCCACATCAACCCTCCAGTATAGCACGTGTCATTGTCACACGCTCCAAGAACAACCTCCATAAACCGATCCAAAAACTTAACCTCAACACCCAGCTTCATCAACCTACACTCGAACCTTCCACCATTACCCAAGCCCTCAAGGACCCTAAATGGCGCCAAGCTCTGTCAGAAGAATATAATGCTCTTCTTCACAATGGGACATGGGAACTTGTGCCACTCAATCCCGACCAGAACCTGGTCGGCTGTAAGTGGATCTTTCACACAAAATTTAATGCTAATGGTTCTATTGACAGGTACAAAGCTCGATTAGTTGCCAAAGGATTCCATCAACGTCCCGGTGTGGATTATTATGAAACCTTCAGCCCAGTCGTCAAGCCGACCACTGTTCGAATTGTTCTCAGCCTTGCGGTTAGTCAATGATGGTCCCTCCGACAACTTGACATCAACAATGCCTTTCTTCAAGGCACTCTCACTGAAGATGTCTATATGTCTCAACTTTGGGCTTCATTGATCGGGATCACCCCCATCACATCTGTAAACTTCGTAAGGCCATCTACGGTCTCAAACAAGCCCCTCGAGCATGGTACCATGAACTACGTCAATTTCTTCTACAATCCGGCTTCACCAACTCCCACGCCGACACCTCACTGTTCATCTTCACCAACAGCAACACCACATTATATCTCTTAGTCTATGTCGACGATATCATCATTACCGGAAATAATGTTCAAGCTGTCCACAGATTCATTGACCAACTCTCACAGCGCTTCTCTCTCAAGGATCTTGGCCAACTTGCTTATTTCCTTGGGGTGGAGGTCACTACCCACAACAATGATATTTTCCTATGTCAACGCAAGTACATTGCCGATCTGCTCACCAGAACCCACATGATTGACGCCAAGCCAGCCCCAACTCCTCTGGCAACAAACCCGACCCTCACATTACAATCTGGATCTCCTTTACCTGATCCGACCGAATACAGAAATATTGTCGACAGCCTCCAGTATCTCTCCCTCACTCGACCGGACATTGCTTATACAGTGAACAAACTTTCTCAGTTTATGCATCAACCGACCACTGATCATTGGCATGCCGTCAAGCGTCTACTGCGATATCTCTGTGGCACTATGGACCATGGCATATTCCTCCGCCACAACTCCCCTCTCGCACTCCATGCCTTCTCCGATGCTGATTGGGCTGGTAACAAGGACGATTTCACCTCTACTGGTGCTTACATAGTATATCTCGGTCACAATCCTATTTCCTGGAGCTCCAAGAAACAACGCACGGTTGCTCGCTCCTCCACTGAAGCTGAGTACCGATCAGTAGCCTCCACTGCTGCCGAAATAAGATGGATTTGTGCTCTTCTTACCGACCTTGGTGTCAATCTCTCACTCAACCAGTCATCTACTGTGACAATGTTGGTGCAACCAATTTATGCTCCAATCCTGTGTTCCACTCGCGAATGAAACACGTCGCGCTAGACTACCTCACTTCATCCGGAAACAAGTTCAAACTGGTCTACTCCGGGTCTCCCACATCACTGGAGCTGATCAACTAGCAGACGCCCTTACCAAACCACTTGCTCGGTCTCCCTTCAACACACTAAAGTCCAAGATCGGACTCTCCCCACGCCCGTCCATCTTGCGGGGGCATGATAAGATTGCACAATCAAGATGAGCAATTGAAGGGAGAGAAAATCAAGGGATCTCAAATTTTGAAACATTTGTAACATTTATCTAGTATTTAATAATTTCCTTTTTATTGTAATCTCTTTCCTTTTAAATTACAAACAATGTGTATATATAGTGCTAAATGACATTATGAATAGTAAGAGAGAAAAATATTATTCAAACTTGTCTTCTCTTCAGTTACCACCGAGTAGTATTCCCGATGAGTGTGTTTTGGTAGTAAAATAATTTAAGATTTAATTGTTAGGTCATGAGTTCGAGTCATGTGTATTTCTTGTAAGAATCGGGAGCCGTTAGAAAATTTTATCTACTCCACTTAATCTCGAATCGGGTGGTTTACTGGCAGGTTAAAAAAAAAAGTTACCACTTGTATGTTTCTATGAAATTTATGTGCTTATGTGTCCATCTGTTATGAGACCAGCTGCTTCTGGTTATAAAATAAATCTGTTGTTTTTGTTGTTAATTTATGGAAAATCTGTTAATAAATAGATGATTGTATGCTTTTTTAAACTATTAAGAGATTTTATATTAATTTCCTTAAAATCACCAATTCCTAAGCGGGGGTTTGATATAATAAGTAAACAGAATTTACAATCAATTTATATTATGAGCCCATCTCATGATCCAGCCCAACAAAGCCCAATAAGATTTTTAAACGTATCGGAGTCCACTCACTGTTTCGCCATCGGGATCGAGACAATACTTTTTGTGTTGTTTTTTTGTTTTTTTATTGGGAAATTACTCATAAATAAATTTGATAAAAGCAGTACCCTTTCAGCTCTCTCTCGTTCACCGTGGATTTTCCAGATCAAGACGTCGATATATTCGGGGAACAATACGAAAACAACCACGAGGAAAAAGATGGGACCCACGAGTCGTCGGCTTCTTCATCGTCGTCGTCGTCGATTATGGAAACTGAAAATCTAGGTCAAACTGAAAATCTAGAATTAATGGGATATAGGTAAAGCAATTATACTACTTTTCCTGGAACTTTCCAAGGATGATATGGAAACTGAAAATCTAGGTCAAACTAAATTTGACTCTTAAATCCAAAAGGGGGAAATAATACCCTTACATTATAATTACATGCACTTAATTCTATAAATATATATAGCTCCATATCTATGGGGCACTTCTGCACCAATTGGTTAACCAAATTCTGAACGATGGAGTGATATGCAGAATTGAGATTTGTCCTCCCAATTCTGATCAATCTCTTTCGATTCTTGAACTACTATAATGGCTTGGCCTACATCATTCTCAATCATCATGATCAACCATATTATCCATTTCTCATTCTTATTCTCATCATCACCATCACCATCACCATCACCACCACCACCACCTTGCTGCTGCTGATGAATCAGTGGCGGACTCACTAAGGGACCAGTGGGGGAAACTTCTCTCTTTTTTTTTTCTTTTTTTTTTATACATTTTATAAAGTTTATATATATATATATTAGAAAATCTAAATAATTAAATAACACCCATAAATACATTATTTATTAATTTTTT
>SKCR01054137.1:0-36877 GCA_019454045.1 Zanthoxylum bungeanum | reverse complement strand
CCTGGGGGAATGTTACGTCCCCAGTCCAAAGGCAGACTCGGTGGGACGTTGCCCGACCCCGAGCTGTTTCAATCACTTGGCCCTGGGGGAATGTTACGTCCCCAGTCCAAAGACAGACTCGGTGGGACATCGCCCGACCCCGAGCTGTGTTTCAATCACTTGGCCCTGGGGGAATGTTACGTCCCCAGTCCAAAGGCAGACTCGGTGGGACATCGCCCGACCCCGATCTGTTTTAAACCACTTGGCCCTGGGGGAATGTTACGTCCCCAGTCCAGTCCAAGGACAGACTCGGTGGGACGTTGCCCGACCCCGATCTGTTTTAATCACTTGGCCCTGGGGGAATGTTACGTCCCCAGTCCAAGGACAGACTCGGTGGGACGTTGCCCGACCCCGATCTGTTTTAATCACTTGGCCCTGGGGGAATGTTACGTCCCCAGTCCAAAGGCAGACTCGGTGGGACGTTGCCCGACCCCGATCTGTTTTAATCACTTGGCCCTGGGGGAATGTTACGTCCCCAGTCCAAAGGCAGACTCGGTGGGACGTTGCCCGACCCCGAGCTGTTTCAATCACTTGGCACTGGGGGAATGTTACGTCCCCAGTCCAAAGACAGACTCGGTGGGACATCGCCCGACCCCGAGCTGTTTCAATCACTTGGCCCTGGGGGAATGTTACGTCCCCAGTCCAAAGGCAGACTCGGTGGGACGTTGCCCGACCCCGAGCTGTTTCAATCACTTGGCCCTGGGGGAATGTTACGTCCCCAGTCCAAAGACAGACTCGGTGGGACATCGCCCGACCCCGAGCTGTTTCAATCACTTGGCCCTGGGGGAATGTTACGTCCCCAGTCCAAAGGCAGACTCGGTGGGACATCGCCCGACCCCGATCTGTTTTAATCACTTGGCCCTGGGGGAATGTTACGTCCCCAGTCCAAGGACAGACTCGGTGGGACATCGCCCGACCCCGAGCTGTTTTAATCACTTGGCCCTGGGGGAATGTTACGTCCCCAGTCCAAGGACAGACTCGGTGGGACGTTGCCCGACCCCGATCTGTTTTAATCACTTGGCCCTGGGGGAATGTTACGTCCCCAGTCCAAGGACAGACTCGGTGGGACGTTGCCCGACCCCGAGCTGTGTAAATAAGCGGCCT
Source organism: Zanthoxylum bungeanum (assembly GCA_019454045.1). Classification (NCBI taxonomy): domain Eukaryota; kingdom Viridiplantae; phylum Streptophyta; class Magnoliopsida; order Sapindales; family Rutaceae; genus Zanthoxylum; species Zanthoxylum bungeanum. The sequence goes on along the minus strand of SKCR01054137.1, from coordinate 35,734 downwards.
CAGCGGGCGAATTTCATCCGAAAAAAGAATTTTATTCATGTTTGGGGGCGGACCGCCCCTTTTACAACAGCACTTCTGGCGTTTTAGCTTCTGCACAGAAGAAAAAAGAAAAAAGAGCAAAGTTGATTTTTACGGGAAGTACTTTCTTAACATCTCGGTGTTCCAGGGCTTTTTCAACCTCTTGCCGTTCAGTTGCTCCAGGATGTAGGCCCCAGGTCTTACTATCTCAGCGATCTTGTAAGGTCCTTCCCATTTGGCGCCTAACGAGCCCTCTTCAGGTCGTCGGGTGTTCATGGTCACTCTTCTTAGCACTAGATCACCTGGTAGGAAGGAGCGGGTCCGAACTCTCTTATTATAGAATCGGGCCATTCTCTGTTGATAGATGGCCGCTCTTATTGCTGACCGTTCCCTTCTTTCTTCGACCAGATCGAGGTGATTTTTGATGAGTTCTTCGTTCTGATCGCTTTCAAAGTGGCGGACCCGGTGGGTTGATATTCCGATCTCTGCTGGGATAACGGCCTCACATCCGTATGATAGGGAGAAGGGTGTCTCTCCTGTTGAGTCTTTGAAGGTCGTTCGGTGTGCCCACAGTACCTCTGGTAGTTCCTCGACCCATAGGCTTTTGCTCGATCCGAGCCTAGCTTTCAGGTTTGATTTGATGGTTTTGTTGGTGGCTTCAACCTGCCCGTTCGATTTGGGATGGGCTGGCGAGGCGAATTTTAAGGTTATCTGGAGGTCTTCGCAGAGTTTCCTGAATCCCCTGCTGTCAAATTGTTTTCCGTTGTCGGTGATGATTGCCTGGGGGACTCCAAACCGGCAAATTATATTTCTCTTAAGGAACTCCGTGGCTTTCTTCTCCGAGATGATGGACAATGGTTCTGCTTCCACCCATTTGGTAAAGTAGTCTATGGCCACGATTGCATATTTTGCCTGACCTCGTCCTTTCGGCATCGGCCCTATAATGTCTAGCCCCCATTGGGCGAAGGGCCAGGGGCTGGATATGGTGGTCAGCTGTTCTGCAGGCTGATGGTGGAGGTTGGCATTCTTTTGGCATCCCTCGCATTTCCGTGCTATCTTCATGCCATCCTCGTGCATGGTTGGCCAGTAAAATCCTTGTCTTAGGGCTTTGAAGGCGATCGATCTTCCCCCGGCGTGGCTTCCGCAGATGCCTGCGTGAATCTCCCTGAGCACGTAGTCTGCTTCTTCTGGTGCTAAGCATCTTAGGAGGGGTACGGTGTATCCTCTCCGGTAGAGTACTCCTCCAATTAGGGAAAACTTGGTACTCTTGAACTTCAGCTTCCTGGCCTCCTTCTTATCTTTAGGGGTTTCTCCTGTTTCCAGGTACCTCCTGATCGGTTGCATCCATGAATCTTTGCCTTCTTCTTCTAGTACATCCACCTCGGTCTCCCCTATGCTCCTTTCTTGGAGGTATATAAGGGGGATTAATCTGGGGTTTTCTGTCTTCATTGAAGAGGCAAGTCTGGCCAGGGAATCTGCTTCGCAGTTATCTTCTCGTCCGACTTGTTTGAAGAGTACATTTCCTACCTTCTCCACCCACCTCTTCACTTCGGCTAAGTAAGCTACCATGGCTGGTTCTCTGGCTTGAAAGTCTCCTTTCAGCTGTTGTATTGCTAGCTGAGAATCACTTCTGATCACTACATTGCGGACTCCTACTATTGTGCATAGTCTTAGTCCGGCCAATATCGCTTCGTACTCTGCTTCATTGTTCGTGGTTTTGAAGGCGAATTTGAGGGCGAGCAGTATTTCTTCTCCCTTTTCACTTTTTAGTGCTACCCCTGCTCCGTAGCCGTGCGAGCTCGCGGACCCGTCCACAGACATTTCCCATTTGTCTTCTTCTACGGCTAAGACCTGTGGTTCTGTGAGCTCTGCTATGAAGTCTGCTAGGGCCTGCCCTTTTATTGCTGTTCTTGGGAGGTAGGAGATGTCATGCTCGCTTATTTCCACTGACCACTTCATCAGCCTTCCTGAGGCCTCTGGTTTCTGCAAGATTTGTCTCAAGGGAAAATCCGTGTATACTTTGATTGGATGGGCTTGAAAGTAGGGTCGTAACTTCCGAGCTGCGGTGACCAGGGATAGGGCGGCGAGTTCGTGCACGGGGTATCGAGTTTCTGCGTCCAGTAGGGCTTTACTGACGTAGTAAACTGGTTTCTGGACGTGGTCGGTCTCTTGTACTAGCGCCGAGCTCACTGCGTGCTTCGAGACGGCCAGGTATAGATACAGTGTTTCCCCTGGGAGGGGTTTGGCTAGTAGAGGGGGCTGTGCCAGATATTGTTTTAGGTGCTGGAAGGCTTCTTCGCACTCGGGTCCAGTCGACCCCTTTTTGAGCTTTTTTGATGACTTTGAAGAAATGATGGCACTTGTCGGTGGCTCGTGAGATGAACCGGTTGAGTGCGGCGATTCTTCCTGTAAGGCTTTGCACTTCTTTCACTGTCCGGGGAGATTTCAGGTCTAGCACGGCCTGTATTTTTTGCGGGTTTGCTTCAATGCCTCGCGAGCTTACCATGTAGCCCAGGAATTTTCCAGAGGCTACCCCAAATGCGCACTTCTCTGGATTGAGTTTTAAGCTGTGCTTCCTCAGGAGTTCGAAAGTCTTCTTCAGGTCGGCTACATGGTCTCTTGGTTCCTCGGACATTGTTATCATGTCGTCGACATATACCAGCATGGTTGTGCCGATGAGCGGTTTGAAGACTTGTTCACCAGTCTCTGAAAAGTTGCCCCTGCATTTTTTAATCCAAAAGGCATTACTTTATAGCAGTATAGCCCTTGGTCAGTAATAAAGGTGGTCTTCTCCTCATCCGCAGGGTGCATCTTGACTTGATTGTATCCTGAGAAGGCGTCCATGAAGCTTAGCAGCCCTTGGCAGGCGGGGTGGTATCTACCAGTTGGTCTATATTTGGGAGGGGGGGAAGCTGTCTTTTGGACATGCTTTGTTGAGGTCGGTGAAATCTACGCACATTCTCCACTTCCCGTTCGACTTTTTCACCAGTACCACGTTGGACACCCATTCCGGGTATTTCACTTCCCGGATGAAACCGGCTTTCAGTAATTTTTCCACCTCGGTTGATATTGCTCCGCATCGCTCCTGGTTGAATATTCTCCTCTTCTGTTTTACTGGCTTATGTAATGGGTTCACTGCTAGGCGATGGCTTATGAATTTTGGGTCGATTCCGGGCATGTCATCGTGTCCCCATGCAAAAACGTCGGGGTACTTTTGTAGGCATTCCAACAAGTCTTTTCTTAGGGCTCTGTCTAGACTTCCCCCTATTTTTATGTTCTTCTCTGGCCCGAACAATTTGACTTCTTCCAACTCTTCGGCTGACCCGAGCCGTGCAGCTTTGTCGGGCCGAGGAGCAGGGTTTTTCCTGGTATTTTCTTTGTCCTCGTCTCTCTGTCTTTTCTTGATGCCTCTTTCAACGCAGAGGGTTTCTCGTGAGAAAGTGGCGAAACAGCTGCGGGCTTTTTTCTGGCTCCCGCACACGATTCCGATCCCTTCCCGTGTGGGGAACTTTAATTTCAAGTAATGGCATGACATTGCGGCCTTGGTTTTCATCATGAAGGGGCGGCCGACAATGACTTGATAACTGCCCATGCAGTCTACCGCGGTGAAGTTTATCATGACTGTTCGTGTTTTGGGGGCAGTCCCGATCGTTACTGCTAACTGAATCTTTCCCAGGGGGATGACTGTTGAACCCCCGAATCCGTACAGGGGGGTGCTGTCTTTGGTTAGGGCTGTGCATTCTACTCCCAGGTCCTCCAATGTCTCTTTGGAAATTATGTCTACCGCGCTCCCAGGATCCACCAGGATTCGGTCTACTTCTGTGCCGCCAATTGTTGCTTTTATTATCAGTGCGTCATCGTGGGGGAAACTTACCCCCTGAGCGTCCTCATCGGTGAACATAATGGGTGTTGACCGATGCCCTTGGGGGTTTGGGATTTTTTCTGTTTTTAGCACCTCCGTCCCCCGTGCTCGGCGGCTGTAATTCTTTCTTGACCGATTGGAGTCTCCGGCCAGCGTTGCCCCTCCTGCGATGACGTTTATCCCTCGATTCCTTGCCCTTTGTCTGGCGGCCATGGTCTCGTGGTCGATGTAATTGTTCAGGTACCCGTTCCGGGCTAGGTCCTCCATTTGTTCCCGTAGATCCTTGCACTCATCGGTTGTGTGCCCTTTTAGGTTGTGATGTAGGCAGTAGGACCTTTTGTTTTTTCTGTCTGGGGGAAACCTCCTGAGGTCTGGTTCTATTAAGAGACCTTTCTCCCGTATTTCCATGATGATTTCCCCTGGCTGCTTGTTTAAAGGGATATATGCCTCCTCTCGAACCACGTGGTTTACCTGAGTTGCGGGCCTCTTTCCTTGATCCTTTTGTGCCATTGGCTTGAATTCTTTGGGTCTTGGATTGAATTTCCGGAATTCTCTCTCCGGTCGCCGGTGGTCTTCCCTCCTTATTATCCTTTCTCTGGTGGTTGTCCCCCTCCGGGATACTTTTTCTTCGCCTTCTAGCAGGACGTACTTCCTGGCTATCTCCAGTGCGGTAGCGTAGTCCGGTGTTTCATGGATTCTCAGGTGGGTCCAGAGTTTTCCGACCCTTAGGGCCCCTTTCAGACTTTCCAAGGCCTCTTGGGATTCGTATCCTCCGACCTCAAGCACGGTGTTGTGGTACCTTTCAATGAAGCTCTTTAGTGTTTCGTCATCTCCCTGTTTCATGAGCCTTAGTTCTCCTATTGTCTTTTTAGGGGTGCAGGCTCCTTTGAAGTGTCGGATGAATGATTTTTTAAGCTGGGAGAAGCTCTGGATGCTCCCCGGGGCCAGACTTCTATACCATAGGATGGCAGGTCCACCCAAAGTTAAGGGAAATACTTTGCATACGGTGTCGCCCGTTACCCCCTGTACTTCCATCAGGAGGACAAAATTCTCGATGTGAGATTTCGGGTCGGAATGGCCTTTGTATGGTGATATGGTCGGCATGTTAAACCGCTTCGGGAACTGCGCTGCGCTTGTCCTTATCTCTTCCGTAAGGGGAGACTTTTCTTCCTCGCCTCCGTGTGTCTCCTGTGCCGATCTTGAGGCCTTCTCCCCATTTGGTCATCTCTTTTCTTAGCCAAGATTTTATTCCACGGGCTGTCCCCCCGTGTCGCCTTCGGTGTCCTTCTGTTCGTCTGTTGTTCCGGGTGTGGCGTTCCATGAGCTCGGAGGTCTCCTGCATGTCCTCGTCGTACTTTCTATCTTCTCTTTTGGAGTTGTAAAAACTGTCGGAGGAGGGATCGGGTGTTTGTTCCTCCTCTTCTTCCCAAGTGTCTTCTGATCGCGGTTCTCTTCCGACCACTTCAGATCTTACCCCATAAGGGCCTCTTTTTCTGGGTTCCTCGTCCTCGCTTACATCTGCTATTCTTTTCCCTTTTTCCCTTTCTTTTCTCTTCTGGCCGCCCCCGGTTTCTGGTTTCTCGTTGTCCGCTCCTCCCATTCTTTCTAATTGTTCCATCACAGTTCTCATGTTATCTTCCATTCTTCTCATCCAGTCTATTGCCGGACCTCCTGGTTGGTGATCTCCGTCTTCCGCCATTCGTCTTATCACGTGAACTGCTTTTTGAAAGTTCCCCACAGACGGCGCCAACTGTTGACGGTTGATTTTGGTCTCAGGGCAATATGGGAATATCACCTCCGAGGGAATCCTCCTTCAACTGTGAATTTGTTTGGTTATAGGGGACCAAAGGCAAATTTAGCGGAAAACAAGAAAATACGCCAATCAGACAAGGTGACTTAACGTGGTTCGGTGGATTTTTTGGGAATCCGACCTACGTCCACGGGAAAGAACAGGGTGGTGCTTTTTATTACTCCAATATACTTCTCAGGCCTCTCTTTCGCTCTTTACAGATTGGAACTTTACAATTGGAATCTTTCACTCTTGTGATGATTTTTAGATGCCCTTTTACACATGCCCTGCCCCCCTATTTATAATAACAGCTTTTAGACTCCTTTTCTTACAAGGCTTCCTAGTCGAACCAATCTCCTTTTCTAACAAGGTTTCCTAATTTCAAGTCACCTTTACTCCTTTTTTCCTATCAAAATACTAATTCCACCAGTTCTCCCGTGATAGTAGGATAATTTTGTCCCATTATCCGAAAAGATAGGATGCTCTTTCTTCCTGAACACGCCTTGCTACCTGGTCGGTACGAATGAGGTCGGTCATGGCGACCCTTCTATGCTGAGGGTGTCTTTTGCCGTCCTCTGTAATGCTTAGTCATCTATACCAAAGTGGTCGGTCCTTCCATAATGTGGTCGGTCTGACCATAATGTGGTCCTTCCATAATGTGGTCGGTCTGCCTCATGAAGTGGTCGGTTTGACCATGAAGTCAACCAGAGAACGGAAATTACCCCTGTGTCCTTGTCGTGCTGGCTCAAATACTGTGAATACCGTAATGCCTAAAAAACACCATCAACATCATATAAAATTAATATCATTAATATCATGGGTAATGATATGATACCTAAGGGTATTAAATATCCTTAGGTTCAAAGTTGCATATTCAATGCAACTTTGAGCATTGAACATGCAACTTCTACTAAACATGTAACTGATTTCATGTTTTATAAATTTCAAGTTTATTGGTATAACTTGCATGTTCAATGCTCAAAGTTGCATTGAACATGCAACTTTAATATCCAGAGGTATGTGATACCCTTGGGTATCATAGACATGCCCCATTATCATTAATAACAATAATTTTTTTTAAAAAAATAAAAAAAATGTTGAAAATCATGTCGTCAAATCATTAGATAATAATAATAAAACCCCACAATTTATTTATAAAGGGGAGAAAGAGCTATGCATCCCTAATTTTTTGTGAAACTACTCTTCAAGTCAGTGATTTTTTTAAAACATACCATCAAGTCCTTCTGTTAAAAATAAGATTTTTATTATTATTTTACATTTTCATCCTTGTAATTTTTATCTATCTTCACGAATTCCATGTCTGATTCCAATGAAGAAGAGCAGCTCAGATGATGAAGATGGAGATGAAGTTATGTGATCACTAGTTTGATGATCATCTGTCTTCCAGAGTTGCACAAAGATCATCACATTAGTGATCCCATCTTTGATACAAAGCAAAATCTTAACCTAGAAATTAAGATAGAGAAAATCACATGACAATTGCCTCTAATTTTTTTTTTCTTCTGTCAATATTATTCATGAAGCCTAAACATTTAATTCCCAGATTAGAAACTTGAAAAATAGAGGCCAAAGAGAAGACAAATAGCAACAAAAACACCACCCACGTAAAAAAAATTAACCAATATTCACTGAGAGAGAAAAAAAAAAGAGAAAAGCTAATATATGTTGGAAAATGCTCAAAAGTAAGCATTTTGTGGTACAATTTTAAGCATGATCCACCTCTTGTTAGTGGTTATTTTTGAGTGATTCGGATACTTCTCCGTGAGTAGTTCGGAATGGTATATTCATATGCTTAAAATGGTGTTTGGGTGAATGAGAAATTGTTGCTCAAAGTTCACCCATTGGTGTTGGAAAATAAAGAAAAATTAAATTGTCCCCACATGGGAAAGCTAATAAAGGAAAAGTGTGCTTATATATGATTACTCATATATATATGGGTAAGTGTTATAAGGATAGACGCTCTCTCTACGTGCGCGCGCAGGGGGGTGCAAATCAAAATCCGAACAGGCCTGACTCGTGTGCACCTGTGTACACGAATGCCGGACCAAATTGTGATGGCCCGGCCCAACCAATTTTTGCATGCATCTTTATTTTTTCCAAGCCTATTGAAGTTCCATAACAGTTAAATTAATTTCGTTTTTGATACGCACAAGAAAAAGAAACACTTTAAGGAAAAGCTTTCCCATCGTTGTCTTTATTTTTTTTTTTAAAGAGTTCAAGTACTTTGTGGTTCGTTGGAAACAAGTTTGGTAGTGCCCATACTTGTTTATTTCTGTTGCATCCTGGGAAACAAACGCCTCACGTTCTACTGCACCTTTCGGTATGAGACGAATTTGTTTTAAGGAGATTGTTGCCACATCAACGAGCCTCAGAATAGTGAAGCATTGGGCCTGACCTTGTTTGCTGCTTCGATTCTGACTCGATTACTGCATCTTCAGGGGCCGCCGAGAACCACATCAAAGTCAGACGTCAGGGTTAGGGTCAGGGGCTGATTTCAGAGGCAGACACTTCACCAGGTTCATCTTCAGGGTCTGATTGCAGGGTCTGCCGCACATCGCTTAGGTCTGATTTCAGGTTCTGACGCACATCGCTCGTCAGGGTCTGAAACTCGTGGGTCTGATTTCAGGTTTGCTCATCAGGGTCTGCTTTGCTCATAAGGGTCTGCTAGATTTCCTTACTACTTTCATTAAAATGTTGGATGTGATCACTATTTTTTTTTAATAAAAGGAAATCATCTCGAATTTTAATTTGTTGCGAAGATATTATTAGCTCATAAAGGTCTGCTGGATTTCCTTACTACTTTCATTTTGTATTGTGTTTTTACTGATTGTTCAAGTCCTTGTAAGAACACAGTAACCGAATATATGTAATAATATCTTCGCAACAAATTAAAATTCGAGATGATTTCCTTTTATTAAAAAAAAATAGTGATCACATCCAACATTTTAATTTACTATTACCTTATTAAAAACAAACTCCTAACTCTTTCATTATTTTACATTATAAGTTTACAACCAAAGTAACCAGACTTTTTGGTTAATTATGCATTGTGAATCCATCAAGCAATAGTGGATTCAATTATGGCTATTATGACTTTTCTTGAAATCTGAATTCGTGAGGTTGATAAAATTAATAAGGGTAAAAATGTAAACTTTTTTACTGTTACTGTTTATAAAGCAGGTACTTGATTGAGCATTTTGAAAACATCAGGGACCTGTAGAGTAGTTTTAAGAAACATTAGGGACTCACAAGACATTCTCCCTTAAAAGTGATATCGATGTCGTTCACTGTTTTACAAAATGATATCGATGTCGTTTCATTCGCTCACAAACGCCGTTTTGAAACCCACCACCACAACATCAGCAACAGCAAATTGCCTTGGTCAATTCTCAAACCACAGACCTTGTACATACATGACAAGACAGGGTCAAACTCTCATCTTCATCCGCCGCCGTTGATCAAATACTCGACCTGGAACCGCCTGCAGACGATTCTGTCTACGATATTACTCCTCAAAAAGAGGTTAGTATTCACAAAATACTTCGTGGGTTTGTTTTTATTTCTGATTTTACATGTGGGATTTTTGTGTTTAGCTGTTATTGTTAATCACTATGTTTGGTTCCTTAGAAAGTGGAGTAAAATAATATCTATTTATGTTTTTTTTTTAAAAGACAGCTTAGAATGGAAATTATTAGCATGGTTTGCCAGAAAATAAATTATTTTTCAATTGGGTTATTTATTTATTTAATATAGTTTACGCAAAAGATGTGAATTTTTTCGATCAGTTAAACACTTGTTTTGTTTTTATTTTTTCATTTAATTTTCTGTTGTTTCTAGATATAATAGAAGCTTGGAGTGGTTGTGAAGTCAAATGAGAAACCAAGGCTAGCATTGAAGTTCATCTGGATGCACAATGACATTGGCATTGTGCTGGATCGAGTGATTCCGGGACATGGAACAATTCCTCTGAGTCCCTATTACTTTTAGCCTAGGAAAGACGCGTGGGAAGAGCTCAAGCTTCTGCTCGAGAGCGAATCCTGGATTTCTCGGACAGAGAGGATTCACCTTCTCAATCAAGCTACTGATTTCATCACCTTGTGGCAAACAGGTGGTGGTAATTTGCAGTAAGGTTAATTACCTGAAGTGTTCAATATTCGTTACTTATAGATTATAGTCTGATACATCGTGAAGTCTAGATTTGTTGCATTTGAGATGTTGTGTTAGAAACTCTACATAATGCTGTATCCTCAAATTTAAATGGAATGAGTTTCTCCTTTGATGATGTAAACTGTCCCTGTTTGTGTTAGCTTTAGAGTTAGTTTCCTTGAACTGAAGGCAGTATGGCACAACCTTAAAATATCCAGATATTTTCCATATGAAGTCATGGCAAGGAGCTACATTTCACGATATTATTGATTTAGGATAAAAAAATGAAGAAATAGAGCCAACTATAATTTCTTGCTAAGTAATAACCAAATCTGCAAAAGTATTTACAAGTAATGCATCAAAAATTCTTTTCACCTTCTGATTCTGAGCCAAAGCCAATCCCATTCTACCATTTGAATCCTCATCCTCCTGATTGATAACTGCATATTTGTCACTTTTACGGTCAGGCGTCATTGACATATCAGAGTTGGATGCTAGTACTGGCGATAGCTAGGACCGCCATGATCATCTTGGTCGTCGTCTTGCGATTCAGATCTTGAGAGCTCAAATGCTGCTCTTGCAGCTTCTGCTGCATAAGTTGCTGATTCAAAAGCATCTTGAGCAGCTTCTGCTACACCTCTGTAGTATTTCCGTGCTTTCACTGATTCAGATAATTCCTCATCCGGGTTCAACTCTCCAGGAAAATTCTGGGCATCATCTTGGAGCTTAGGAGCATTAGAGATAGCTGGTTCCATAGGCTTGGGTTGCTTCTCCTCTATATCCAGATTCTCCTACAATAATCAAAACATAGTCATTTAGCAATGAAACATTAACACTGTGCTAGATGAATACGATTGTTTCGGCTTTTTATGCCGTATACAATTATCCTAACCTTGATAGGAACACTAGTATCTTCCTCTAAATGCAGAGTGATACCCATCTCAGTAGAAATTTCCTTGAGCACTTTTAATCTGCTCTCCAAGCTACACCGTCGTGATGTAAGCTTCTGTGCAATCTGGGAAACCCAAAGACAGAACTTGTCAAAAGCAAATTCAAAAGAACTTTTTTCCACTAATCATTCAACTCTTTTAGCCTTTACCTTAGGATTCACTCCACAATTGTTGCATACTTCCACAGCATGAGAAGCAAATTCCTTACCAAACCTTGACACGAAAATCTTGCGAATCTTCTGAAGCTCTGGAATATCCCCACACCTAGAAGATGCAAAGATCAAACTCGATATTGCCCCCTTCAGCTCATCAGGGCATTCCCTAACATAAACAATGAACATCCATACATGTCAGTATTGAATAAAAACCAAAGGACAAAGAGCTAAAGTGTTTTTGATAACTGACTTGTTATTTTGAATGAGCAAGACTCTTTCTATCAGGAGATGGCAATAGTCTTGTATCATAACAAGCACATCCAACATGTCCTGCTCTTTGATCATATACTCGACCTGTAAAAAATATCTGAAACTTAAATACCATTGTTTGGACCGTTACCTTAACATAGAGAGAGATTAGGGAACTAAGTACTAACTCGAGTAAGAGCTCGTTCATGGTGACCGAGGCTAAGGAGCTCAGTAACATCAGACCTTGCATAGGAATACCGAGCCTGGTGCTGGTTCTTGAGAATGGCAACCCTTGAAATGGCAAGTTTAGTAACAATTTTAAACTTGGAGCTGTTGAAATTTCTTCCGAGCAGGGCATCAAGTCTTTTCCCCATGTTCACTTGTTGCTTAATTCTCTCTCTTTGCTTGCTTGCTTGCTAGAGCTAGCTAGCTGCTGGTCTTTAAATCTTAAACACCAAAACAAAGAGAGCAACAAAAAACCCTTCACAGGAGATTCTTGCATGCATCAAATGCAATTTTATGAATGGAAACAAGCATACTGAACGGATGCTATGCCACGTGGCGTTGTTGGGTCAATTTTTGGCTGTGTCAAGAGCTTTCTTCACAACATTTTAACACGACCGCTTCCTCTTCTTTGACCAAAGTGCTACACGTAAGTACGTAACTACCCCATCAGGTAATGCTTCCATTTTTTGAATTTGTTTCTTTTTTTCGGCACAATAACAGAACTACAATTTTATTCAGTCTCAGCGATTATTCCAAGAAATTATCTATCTTTAACGGTGAGTTATCATCAAAGCCGGCCCTGTGCAGGAGCCACAAGAGCCACTGTCCAGAGCCCAAAAATTAAGGGGCACTAAATTGAAATTTGTTTTTACAATTTATAAATTGAAATTATTAAAATTTTACTAGCGGAGGCTAAATGGATTAGCAATCTTATGAATTGAAAATGATGATATTGAAGATTTAGAGTATGATGATATAATTGATGTTTTTGTTTCAAAAAATGCTAGAAGACAATTTCTTAACTATTGAAATTTTAAGGAGCTTTGTTATAAATAGTTGTATATGATTATATTTTTTATTGTCGGGGTTTAGGTACTATGTCACCTTTTATATATTTTCTCAAGTAATATAATTTGAGCGTGAGAGCTTAGCTCCCAGCTTCACTTGGGTTCTAGCCCTCGTTAAATATTATTTTTTTTAAACATATGTTTTCGTAATAAAAATGACACATTTTGAACTTTCGCACCAGGCATTCAAAAATTCAGGACCGGCCCGTTATCATTAAGATTTTTCGACTGACAGCAGCAGAGGATGAAAATTTACGTCGTTTGTGAAGCTAGTCATAATCATGCAAGGAAAATTTCTATTTCGTTTTGGAAAAAAAAAGTACAAAGGCGAAGCTTACAAGGAACCGAAAGAATCGACTGATGGTACCACATGGCTTGAGCTGTTCCAAAACTTCCATGAAAACGATGCATGCCGTATAAAAAATGGCAGAAAAAATTATGAATAATACGGACAATTTGATAAGCATTTGTCCTAATCAAAGCTTTGATTATCACATATAGATTTCATGATCATGTCTTTAACAATGACAATTATAATGAACAAACTGGTTTATTTACTTATTTTGTCATGTAATTTACTAATTTTATTTCCTGACGCAAAATAATTTTATAATTCTCTACAGGATTGTAAATTAATTTTTTTTTAAACAATCTGGCTCGGATTTTAAAAAAAATAGATGAAATCCCAAACTCTCGCATACTTTTATAAGAAATAAATCATATGACTCTTGCAAGAGTGTAGAAGCTTATAGGTAATGTGAAAGCAAGATAATTCGTAGGATTAATAAATGCTAATGCTGATTTTACAAGTACCGTTGTGTTATATACATTGGTGAATTGTTTCCTTGATATTGAAGTATAGTAAGGATGTTCATGGATCTAATTGGATCGGAAAACCCGAAACCCAAAACTCAAAATTTGAAAATATAACCCGCATGATCGAGTTAGAAAAATACAGGTCAGATCGGATAAAAAAATACGTAAAATATATTTTTTATGATACAATTTTGATAGGATTAGTAGTTAAACCAAGTTATAATAAATTAACCAGGAAAAAAAAATTATCAAAATCGGATGGGATCAACCCTAGTTTTTTACATTGAACCCACGACCAGATCCGATTTTACGAGTCAGGTCAGAGCTCCCAACCGGATCGGATTGGGTCGGGTCTGATCACGGGTTGACCCGACCCTATAAACACTCCTAAAATATACTCACCTCAAAATGAGTTTTAGAACGAAAATTGTCAGAAATGTTGAAAGTACCAGAAACAGAATGAAAATTGTCAGAAATGTTGAAAGTACCAGAAACATGCCAAATATATATAAATAAACATAACCAAATTAGTGAAAGATTTAAGCTTCTGTTCTCCAAACAAGAAGATATGTACGACAAGTTCTCTAAAAGATTGGTCTATTGACTTGCAGGCAGTTCGGTAGTTATCATAATGAAAGACAAGACATGATTAGGGCGTTAAGCAAGCAACGTCGAAAAATTTCTGTTATGTCTGTGTTAAGGATTTTGTGTTTTCAAGTTCGGTAGTTACCATAATGAGAGACATAATAATCACTAAAAAATAACACGGGAGGGAGGCAGAAGGTCAGAACCACCCAACTTCAAATCAATCCTCAAACTCATGCATGTGATCTAAGAGATAGTTTGCTGCCAACTCCTCGTTCTTGTTGCATGCAAAGAACACCTCCAATACTAGGGCGGGATCAAACCCCATCGCTTCAAGCTGCATAAGAAGATTATTCACGTTAAATCACCTGTAGGCCACAAATCCAGAAGCTCGGGGTATGACAGTCTAATTCATCAAAACAAGGAGGATCGCTACAATCAAACCCCTCATACTTAAATCACCCGTAGGCCACAAATCCAGAAGCTCTGGGTATCACAGTCTAATTCATCAAAATGAGGAGGATCGCTACAAGCAAACCCCTCATAGTTGAATCACCCGTAGGCCACAAATCCAGAAGCTCTGGGTATGATAGTCTAATTCATCAAAATGAGGAGGCTCGTTACAAGCAAACCCCTCATACACTCATCTTCAATGCAAATATCAAAAAGTATTAATCATAAATTGAAGTGCTGCCAACAAGCATGTTTTAAAATATACATACACGATCAATTGCTGCTCTCTCCTCAGGGGTTACAGTCACAGACTGAGGCATTGCCGAGGCCAACTGGCCCAGTACGTTCCTGATAGTAAAACAGTCAAACCAGCATCAGTCGTAGTCAATCAAGATAAATTTTAAGCAACAGAGCAGCAAATTCATCTCACCCCTCTCCTCCTTCAACAGGCTCATTTATCAAACGCAAGAAGTCAGCCTGATGCTCTTGAATGAGTCGCATTAGGTGTGGATTTTGTTTTCCAAGTTCCTGAAGCATAGGCTGCACAGAACGACATCGTGAGTCCTCTGGAAAAAAAAAGGTGAGATATGGAATAAAAATTCTACCAAATACCAACAAAATGTTAACGTCCAAGAGAGGTTATGTTTCTATAAAAATTAAAAGAAATAAGAATAAACAGGCACCTGCAAAATTTGGGGATTGGCTTGCACCATAGCACGCAGGGCTTGGAACTGAAATAAAGGGGGGAAATAGAAACTCAGAAACCGCATGAATAAACAATGAACTGGCACAGGTAAAAGACCATTGATACCTGTTGACTGTTGCGCAAGAAATCCAAGTTACCTGCACCAGCATTTGAACCCACATTCGGAAGGCCCTGCTTCCAGGAGAAAAATTACAAAATCATCACTCAAAAAATTAAAAATTCATCACTCAGCTCTATAACAAGGTTAAAAAATATGCTCAGAAATCCAGGAATATATATACCTGTGGAAAAAGATCCAGTGGGTTTGCATTTGGACCGCTGGCAGGTTCAGGTACAGGTGCTGCTGCGGGTTGTTGAGCTTGAGTCTGGGGTAGTGGGTTTCCTGCCTGCCCACCAGCAGGAGCGGGAGAAACGGGCGGAATTGCAGCTTGCTCGGGAATTCCCTGACCCATTGCTTCTCATGTTAAAATGATTTAACAAAAACGGCAACAGAATACATACAAATAACATGCTCATCTTCTTTCACAATTTAACCATTGAATTTCACACTAATTTTCTCATCTCGCACTATTTTGGTACAAAGGAATTCCATCAGAGAAAAACATCCAAGAAAGACCAAAAAAAAAAAAAAGGAATGTAGTCTCACTTATCAAAATCAAATAACAATAAGCATAATTTTTTTGTTGCTATCAACAGAATGAGAATTTTTTGAATAATTTATTTTATTTTTTAAGTAGTGTACACAAATTTAACCAATTTCCTTCTGTCCACGATGTGAACGGACTCAAACCACAAACCTTTTGAATCATCTGAGAGATCTTAACAATTGATCCACCTAGTAAGAAGGGTTTAAGGTTGCAAAGTTTATAAAGTTTGAATCTGTGCACTTGTTTATAGTTAAGAGAAAATAATCAATGAACTTAACAAGTTATAAAGAAGTTTTAATTTTTTTTAAAAACATTTAAAGTTGAGAGAAAAATCAAGCTTCACATTACACACACTGCAGAAGAAGCTCACGATGGAAAATAATTAACAAATAAAGCAGCCAAAAAGCTGGGTTAAAACGACTCACAGAATACAGATATTCAACAGCTCTCTCAGGGTTGTTATATGCAGCACGTAAAGCACGAATAACAGTTTCTCGGTCCCAACTTCCGCCACCCATATCAAGAATATGTTGGAGGGTAGCTTCTAAATTACTTCCTGCAACAAGATTTGATGCAGCTTGGCCGTACACATCTGATACCGAACTGCTTCAACCCAAAGGACAAATTATTCAGTTCCACAATGATCAAATAAAAGCAATGCTAAGGATATTTTCTTAGCTGTTGCTATATGAAAACCATTTAGCACTCCAGCCTTCACACCGATTTCATAGAATAGAAACCAGAAAAAGATACTCACGAGACTGGAGCGGGAGCTGAAACAGCAGCGGCAGAAGCAGATTCAGGTACAGTTTGTGGCCTGAACAGTTTTAGAAAAGAAAAGAGGCAGAGAGATGAAATAGATGAAGAGAAAAAGAACCGATATGATATGAAGTGCAATGCAGCATTGAAGAAAGAAAAATCAACCTAATATTTTAACACTTAACACGAAAGAAATTAGAGCAGAAAAAGATAGAGATATTCAAACTCACGGTGCCACAGTTGGAGCAGGAGTCTGAGATGTTGTTGTTGGTTGTGTCGAGGTAGGAGACACAGAGCTTGTAGTTTGGGCCTATAAAGACATGTAGCTAAACCTTATGAATTTTCAAATGCCAAAACGAAATATATAAAATTTCAAAGATTTTACAGAGGATAAAGGGAATTATTGACTATAGTTGATAAATTCCATTGGCACTTAAGCGAAACAATAATCCGATAATTTAATCAAGTAAAACCAGACCTAAAGAATAATAACAAGGACATGGATCCCTCCTCTTTCTGTTATTTTCCTTTAAGAATTCAATCCATGAATGTTATACAGAAGAAGAAGATCTAGAATGATCTCTATACATCTTATTATCATATTTTCAATTCTTCAATTGACATATCTGCCACCCGTTATTTTAACGTCAGCTTCTAGAAAATTTCTGTTTGGTTCAAGCACTGGGAATTATCTCACCTATTCATGCATTAATGCATGTGGGGGGAAGTAACTATCAATTTATTGGTAGCAACTACTTAATGTAATTGATAAACAAAGTGGACTGCAATGCTAGTGCTAATAGCAGCAACAAATTTAAAGTACATTTACTGCATATTTGCACTTACCTGAGTTGCTGGTGCAGCTGAAGCAGTTGAGGCCCCACTTGATGCAACCTTACTCTAGAATTGTAAATTGGTACAGCAAGAAGCCAATAACAAATCAGGACATTCTTGCAAAAAATTGTCAGGCTCATGTCTCTAAAACAAAGTGATTTGACAAAAGAAAAAATACACAAGCCTACAAGCAAAGTCAAAATCTAGCTGTAATAGATTATTAACTTTAGTAATAATAGTACTAATAAAAACACGAGTAATTAAATAGGGAAAACCTTACAAAACATGACTAAAAAAATACAAATCTGTAAAATTAATACATTCTTATGACGTTGTAGATAAATATTTGCCAGAATGTAGGCCATATTTGGTTCTTTCAAAGAACAAGTTCTGAGACAAGGAGGAGGGAGGGGACAAACAATGCAGAACATATGGTCTCACATATCAAGTATCAATCCAGAAATAGAAAATATTGCTATGGAATCAAAAGAGCTTGTATCTCAAAAAAAGAAATAAATTTGGAGAAGTTAAAGGTGAAGCCAACCCAAGATCTGAACTTAAGGTTTTGTCAAGTGAAGTGTTAGATATCGACTGATATCTTGACTTATACATCTTTAATTGCAATATCAGATAATGCATGTTTTCTCATGGATAAATGGTGTGGCAATCACCTTCACCACAAGCTGTTCATCTCCATAATTAGGATGATGTTGAGCCTAATGCAGAGATGACAAGCAAGCAACTATGGGTGAAAAATAAGATGACAAGCAAAATGCCTAAATTTTTCTCACTTGAAATTTTTAGTGCACTAGAGAATATTTGATTTAAGGATAAGGATGGCCCTGTGCACAAGTTATATTCATACAATGCCAACATGCAAGCTCAGGAGCAACTGCAGGGGAGAAATTAGAGGACATTTGCAGTCACTCTCAAGTGTTTTCTCACATGAATTAAATGGTCACTGTTTCATCTTCCTCTTTCACATCTATGGTGAATGTGACAATATTTGTTTTCTAGTTTCAAAAAGGATATGCATGTGCATGCATTACATTATATATGGCATTACAGTACTTTCCTTTCCATTTATCTCTAAAATCAATAGAAAAATGTACCTTAGTCAACATGACAACAATAAAACTGTTTTCAGCAACTTTATTTTCTTCCAGAGTTGTGTCATCCTTAAGAACTTTCCCCTGATGAATAAGCATTTGCTGTGCCGCAGGGTAAACATCTGAACCCTGTACGGTTTCTATATTTATCTTTACATCAGCAACCTGGAGTATACCAGACATAAATAATTAATTTGTACCAAAATTGAAATGATCAATGATAGGACTTTCAATTTACAGACTATTTCAAAAAATATGTCAAATACAGCAAAAGTTGTAGAAGAGCCAAGGACCGCTATTTTCTAGTGCAGATAGGTTACCAACTCAAAATTTATCCATAATGAATCAGAAAATAATTGCACAAAACTGACAAACAATATAGAATATTTTGAACAAATCAAATATATTTAGGATTGTTCAACTGCTACGTAGTGGCTACTACAAGCACCAGGCGGCCACGATCCCATGACCATATTTATTAGTATGCACAAAGTGCAAGCAGTTTCTGACAGGTTTCAATTCAAACATTATATATAGAGTTTCAATGGTCGTAAAATGAACTAAAGATCTTCTACTTTGTAGAAGGACGCGTGTCAATTCAAGCCCATCATTATAAATTCCGTTAAACACTAATCAGACACTATACATTTAACATTGTATCATATTAAACGAAACAAAGACCTAACTTTATCCAGATTCATGCGGTCAAAGCACAAATTCACAGGAAATCCAAGTAAATATACTAATCAATCGATTGAATTTACCCCAAAAGCAGTCACAGAATAATCAATTCAATCAAAACCAAAAGCATGTCTAGAACCAAAAGAAGAACACGCCTACTACCAAAACAAAACCCTAACGGTAAATAACAACCTATAGTCACATCTTCCGCATAAAACGACACGAAATTTTGAGTTTCGAAGCCAATTAAGCGAATAAGCGATAAGAGATATCGATACCTTGTCTTCAGGCTTCACTTCGATCTCGAAGTGAGTTCCCTTCAAAGTCTTAACGAAAACCTTCATCTTCTCCGAAACTTACTCGTTCAAACAGTCTCCAATTCTCCGTCGACTTATCCGGTCTCCGGTCACACGCCGGCGATCACTTTCACCGGCAGAGGGAAAGCAGATTCTTTTCTTCTTCAGCAAGGAGAGCGGAAACAGATTCACTCGACGAAAGACGGTTTTGTTCGCACTTCGCTGTACGGTTTGTATAGTGATGGATATTCGCGTGACAGATCATTACTGCGGTCTAATGACAGGAGGACGCGTGGAGTGAATTGGGTGTTAGTGGTGGGTTGTCGTGTTTTGATTGCTTGTTGGATAAGGGCATGTTTGTAAAAGCACATGTGGGGATGTCTCAAAGTGGAGTAAATCTCTGGTGCAACGGAGGTATGAGTGACGTGCTACCATCAGCGAATTAAAAAATGACATGTATAATTTAATACCTATTTTTTAACTATTTTTTTAATTTTTTAACACGCGTGACAATGAATGATTGGATTGTTATATAAATGATGTACTGTTGCACCAAAAATTTTATCTGGTAGTGTCTTGTGCCGAATTGATGGAAATTTATATATTTATTTATTATTTCAAATTAATATAAAATGGAATTGGGTTTGAAGTGTTTGTATAAATTTCCACTTTTTATTTTTTATTTTTTTTTATATCTCTAGCGTTGCCTAATTTTTCTCCTTAGTCAACATAACAAGATAGAAAATTGGACGAAATAGAGATTTTTTTAGTTGATTAGCTAAATATTTTCTTTGGACAAATAGATTATATATATAACTGGAGTTGATGCTATTATGTATCTCTTTTGGATTAAATGGGCTAAATTAGTGTGTTGTTGTGGTTTTTTATCCCGAGAAAAATTTAAGTATCGAGTAGTGATATGATAAAGATTGTACTGAACCAAAAGTGGATGGTAAAAGTCCAAGAGTCTAGAAGAATATGGGTTTGACAGAGAAACTCGACCTAGTGGTACAGAAGGGTTCTCTCAAGAACAAAAACACCGTAAATGATGAAGTAAGTTGGGGTACCAACCCGACCATATGAAAAATGTTGATTTGAGATTTTCTGAGAGTTTGTTAAACTCGACCCGAGAAGACATTCTCTGTCACCCGACCTGTTTGGGAAAATAAAGTTTTGATTAATATCGTCTGTCTCGCTATGCCTACCCGAGGAACGAAGATAGAATCACAAATTGACCAGTACTGAGGTCGTGTGACGTATGCCATAAGAAGGAAAATGTGCTTCTAGAAAGCTAATGATGGTTGTGGAAAAGAGACGGTTCTCATTGGAATTAGCCCCTCCCAGTCGTCATAGGTCGATCAGTGGCAAAATAGTGGCATGGAAGAGCCGTTATAGGCCGATGCAATGACAAAATAGTGACATAGCATAGCCGCCATAGGACGGCATAGTAGTAGAGAAATAGACTGATATGGTTGGTCAGATTAAGGGTGGTTGAGGAGAGTAATGGCTACAATGATGACAGCGTTACATGAGATGACGTTAGAGACTATGGAATAGTGAATTTGGAAGCGTATATAAAATGGTTAAAATCTTAGATTCAAGGGTTAGCAATTTTCGCATTTCACTACTTGTAAAAGTAAGAATTCAAGAATTAGAGATCGAGAGAGAAAATTGGTCAGTTATCCGACCACTCGAGAGAATTGTACTGGGCTTGTGTAAGACCCGAGGTATTTAATTACTTTTGTGAGTTCATTTACCCATTTGTAACTCGGGTCGGTTTTGACCCCAATCAGTAATAAAATATCTCGTTTCTCCCGTAGATGTATGTAGGAGCCACTCTTCGTCAAACCACGTAAACTCTATATTTATCATGTATGCTTTTTAAATTTGCTTTGATTATCAACTAATCAAACAAATTCAATGTCAATGAAGGTTTATTCGAGGGATAATTTCTCATATTACCCTTGAAACGAAAAACAATCATCAACAATTAGTATCATTAAAACAAGATTTAACTAAAAATTAGTAACAATATTTCCATCGTTAATATTCATGATATATAACATGGGTATCCTAGCCATAAGTGCCAAGAAACATTCATGTAAACCAATTATTTTTGGAATATTTTAATTGGCGAGCCTAATTTGTTGGGTTGTGGCCCTTAGAACATTGGGCCAGCCCAATGTACATATGGGCCAATCTAGGTCTTGAAAGCAGCCCAAACCCATAATCAAAGCTATTACTGTTCTCACACGTTAACCACACGGGCCGTCACCATGAGCAATTTTACAAGTCCGTACAATTCTTATTCTACAACAACATTAAATTCCCACACTAAAAAAGCTTATCCCAATCCTAATGCAATGAGAAAACATGTGTGCCCTAGAATTGGAATTTGTCCCTCGGCTTTTCTATAATATCAATAGCATTTATCAAACTTTATCCCCAAGGGACGTGGCTTGATGATATAGGGTTCAAGATCTGACCTTGAGATTTTGAGTTCGAATCGATGAAGTGCGTTTTTTGTAAAAGTTTGGGACAGCCGGAGATTTTACCTACTCTGTTTAAACGGTAAGGGGTGACTTGGCGGCGGGGTTTTCAACGATTTAAAAAAAAAAAAAAAGTATATCACCTATGACACTTCCCCTAACAAGGGCACCCAACTCCATAAGTATATGTTCCTTTGCTTTTTGTGAATGTTTAATGGTACCTTCTGATTAAGGGTAACAATGCACATGCCCAATTTCCCATTTTCCCATCCTTTTTGGATGAATTTTTAGTTTATTAAATATATTTATACAAATTGTAAATAATTTCTATTCTCATAATGCATTTTCATTATAAATAATTTTTATTCAATAATATTTACATTAATGTTTTTGTTTCATTCATTTCATTATATTTTTATATAGAATAAATTCAGCCCGGGCTAATATTGAATTCTAACTTCACTATTGTATTCTAATCCTTTTTTGGCTGAATTTTATTTTATTTTATTTTTTTAAAAAAATATTGTTTTAATAATAAATTAATACATCCTCTAAAACCATATTATCCCTTAGTAAAGTAACTTTAATTAGGACTATTAATTTAACTATAATGTTAGATATATCTCACGCACCGACTCACCAATCCCAATCGTTCGAGTAATTATGAGGTGATTTTTTATTTTTATTTTTTTGTTTTAAAGATAGAACATATCCTAAAATATGCAGATTCTTTGAAAATGATTCCAATTATTAACTTACCCCTTTATCATACTTAGCAAGTCTTGATAATCTTGCTAAATGTGAAGGCTATAGCTAGTTAATTATGTTAATTATTTACTTTCGGCCAGATTACATGATTGATTCTTGATGCAATTGGGGCCAAAATCCTTTAGAATATATGACTTTGTAGGTTTTATTTTACCATATTATTGGACCGACATTGATACTTAATATGAAAATTGTACTATTATTCAAATGATTTGTAACATGAAATTCGTTCAACTTATATTATGCATGAACATTTTTTATTATATATTTTTGTATAAATTGCGGAATAAACAAGCGTCTAGATTTAATATTTTATTATATATATAGTGATCATTTCGGGATCTTGATTTATTCATATAATTTCATATTTCCGTATGTGAAAAGAATATTAGTGCTTTCATTATTCAGTTACTGATTAAAGTTTATGAAAAATTGTTTGTGGTGGTCTTAGAGATTAAGATTGGGAATTTTTTTTATAAGAATTAGTTTAATTTTGAATTGAATTCGTGCATCTTCTTTTTGGCATTTCAATCATTCTATTTGTCCCCATCAATTGTGACTTTTTATCTTACCATTCTATAAAATTTTGACGGGAAAATTACGAAAATTAATCAAAACCTATTTAATGTTTAAAAATTAAACAAAATCTCATGTAATTATAATAGCTCTTTTAAATATTAATTTTATTTATCATTTATTATTTTATCTCTTATAAGAAACTTAAATGTTTCAGAAATATTTTTTAAAAAATACTTATGAAATTTTAATCAATGACTCAAAATTTTAAATCAAAAATTCAGAATCATAAGTATTACATATAGAAATGTTGTCTCTCTGGTTTATAACAACACTTAGCTACTGTTATTATGGTAACTAGTTGAAAGTCCGCGCGATACACGTATTAATTTAAAACTAATTTAAAAAAAAAGAATTATTGGATCTAATTTGTATGTAGATTAGTTCATGTACAATTGTTTTAAAATATTGAGCATATTAAATTTAGTTCATCGTATATAATTTTTAAAAATATTTGATTAAGATTAATTCATGTATATTTACAATTATTTTTTGAATCTTGAGCTTATTAATTTGAGTTTAAATTTAGTTCATGTGCATGAATTATTATTTTTAAAATCTTGAACTTATTAAATTAAATTCAGATTTATTTAGAAGAAAGAGAATATACTACACACATATATCCAAATTCTTTTCAAATGTATTGGACTGCTACCAAATAACGGGAGAACTCAAATTATGGATGGTTTAAAAAGAAACTTTGGGAGGGTTGAGGATGAATGAAGAGTTTCGGAAGAGTTTTGAAATTTAATATATATATATAGTTTTGAAATTTAATATATATATATAAATAAAATTTGGTTTAATTTAATTTATTTTTTTTATTTTTTTTTTGGGAATACACGCATTTCAAATCCCATGCTGCAGTTGTAATGTGAATCATGTTAAAGCATTGATAGCTCAATAATTATAACCTAATTATGATTCTCTAAAATCAAAGAAAAAGTTGTTGACTCTTGCAGATAATTAATTAAAGAGGTCGATTCTCTCTAGGAATTAAAAGGCATCTTGGACAGCCCTAGCAGTCTTCTACAGGATCTAAATATCAAAGGATCCTTTACCGTTTTTTAATGGACGTGGCTTAATAGTGTAAGATTCAAAATCTGATTTTTAAGTTCTAATTCAAATATAGAGAATATGTTTCTTGTAAGAGTATGAGACAATTGAAGGTTTTATTTGCTCCGCTTAAGTCTGGAAATGATGGTTAAGCGGTGAGGTTTCCAACGATTTTTATATATATATAGCCAAAAAAATTATAAGTACATATATTTGCAATATCCCTAAGGTTGTTTGTACATTATTTTATAAATTCTCGTCTTATTTAGTTGATCAAAATGATAAGTAAGGGCTTATTGTAACTAAGTTGGTAAAATAATAGACATAAATATTATTTCTTTCCATTTTAATCTCCCTATACAAGTGATAATTCTAAATTGGATTTTGTGTTGAATTGAAGTGTATTAAATTTTTTATAAATTTTTGACACGTATGCATTAATAATAATGAATTGTTAAGATTCTTATTCAATAATTATCAATCACAATCGATAGAAATAGTTACACATGAAGCCCGGCTCCATGGACTAGTTAAAATACAATAAAGGAAATCTTTAAAAGACTCCAAATATTTTAAATATATATCTATATATATTTGTTAAAAAAAGAAACATTTTATTATTTAATTCTACTAACATGAAAAGTGACTCTCAAATGAAAGAAAAATGAACTTTGCTATCAAAGACTCCAAATATATATATATTTTTTAAAAATGTATCGACGTTCTTTTCCATGCATTAGATGCAACCAATTTTTTGGATTTTAAGGACTCTCAGTATGGAAGCCTTCAGCAACTTATTATGCACCAATGATGGATTTGAATGATTGAAAAAATCTTTCAAAATTAAATAATAATAATAATAATAATAATAATAATAATAATAATAATAATAATAATAATAATAATAAAAAACAAAAACCATGTGAAAGTAACATGCAAGAAGGCAACAATGCAGAAAAGTTTCTGCTAAATTTGATGAACACACTTCTAACTTATCTGCTCTGAAGAAGAATATTTTTGCATGAAGCACCAAATTTGCCCACGTCTTAATTAAGTTGCAATCTTATAATTGAAAAAGTGTTCAAACTTTGTATGAAAATGATGACTCATTTGATAATTATAGCAAAATTATGATATGTTCATATTGCCAAAATTATGATATAAAATTTATACAAAATGACAGATAATTATCTTGTAAATTATTAAAATGATAATTTAGTGCTTATAACTTTAAAAATGACATTATATATTTACATCAATCTTGAGTTATTTTCTGACTCGAATAGTGTTAAAGACTTAAATATTCGAAAAATTATCCCCATATCATAAAAATTTATTTTAAAATTAGATAAAAAACTGACTCAATTAATAAAAAAATAATTAACGAGAGATTAAAATTTCTATTTCTAAAATTATATAGATTAAAATATGTAAATATTAATATATAATGATAATTAGAGTATCATTTCAGTTGAAATCTATGACTAAAATAATGTTCAAATGGTTGGCTTTCATTGATGGTGGGTCGTCAGTTCTAGCTAGCTAGCACTCATAAAAATTTATCAACTGACAGCTGAGTGGACGTTGTGATTTTCTATGGGGCCAGTGGACTGGAGAGTCCAATTATAGAAGAAGAGAAACCTGCCAGGTTATGGAGATGGAGATAGAGACAGAGACCATTCATTGGCTAAATTGGACAGCATGATTCTTTTTCTCTAGAAAGATTAATGCTGCAATTCTCCTTTTCATCAAAAGAAGCTTCGAAAATTTACTTTCGACTGAAGTGCTAAGTACCAACCAATAAAATAATAATAATAATAAACAAAAAGTGCATTTCTATCAACCATTTATGTCATTTAGTTAAGAAAAAGAATTGACTGCAAGTATTGTTTGGATGCTGAGAAATGTCTGAGAAAATGAAGAGAAAGTTTATATCTTGATGAGGAGAAACTTGTTTATTAAAATCTCAGCATAATACCAATACAATGATACACGATTTATATAGCAATACATATTTACTCTAATAACAGAAGACTAACTAACAGAAATAGAAACTAACCAATTGATATTAACATAAAGCTAACTACTAATTAACAGAAATTTATAAATTTCTAGAAATGTTACTTTTAGGTTAGGTTAATGGCTACGGGTTATATTCGGAAAGAGGAATTTAATTATGAGGAGACTTTTGTGAATGTTGGTTTTCACCGGAGGTCCAAAATAGAGAATTTGTAGTATAGGGGCACTAGCGATCCTGCAAAATAAAGGCAGAATGAGGGGGGAGTACTGTTCACCGGTGTGGTGGGTGCCGTAGGCACTCTGACGCTCAATTCAATAGTGAAGACGTGCTGTAAATAATGGAAAAGCAAGGTGTGATGTTACGTTGACTTCTGTTGACTGCCATGAGGGCGATGACCGGTGTT
Source organism: Zanthoxylum bungeanum (assembly GCA_019454045.1). Classification (NCBI taxonomy): domain Eukaryota; kingdom Viridiplantae; phylum Streptophyta; class Magnoliopsida; order Sapindales; family Rutaceae; genus Zanthoxylum; species Zanthoxylum bungeanum. The sequence continues at coordinate 9,273 of SKCR01054137.1, read as the reverse complement.
TAGAGAGTAAGAAGCTTAGAGAGCTCAAGTATGAGAGCTCAGACCTCCTCGAATAGTGAATCATCTCTCCCTTTTATAGATTCATTCAAGGTCAGCCTTAATTCCTCCATTAATTGCTTGTGAGTTGGGTATCTGAAACGGCTAACTACGTGGGGAGTTACAAGCTTTGATTTTAGGCGTTTTGGATTCAGGTAACTAATCAGTCAAAGGTTTGCTTGGTGGGCCTATCTTTGTCCGTGGGCCTGAGAAGGTAATTGGTTCCTTGGCCCAAGTCTATTCTGGGTACTGTTTAGAGGGATTGGGCTGCCTTTAGTGTAGGGCTTGAAGCGAAAAGTCAAAAATACCATTGGCCCAAATTTGGCCTCTACAGTTTGTTCCATACTCTCTAAATCAAGAAGCCCTTGACTTGGAGAGTATTTCAGTACAAGTAGTATGAAACAAGATATAAGAGTACATGTTAAGAATGTATAGTTCTAAGAACTGTCATTCGTCATTCGGGAATGATTCATACATTAGAACAGAAGAGCTGTGCAATTTTTAGCGTTCATTCTGGTTAAAATGCAATCCATGTTTATGAACTAGACTTGATATGAACCATTGGGAATGTCCCAAGTTGACTGAATCAGATGAAGGTTCATGGTATACTTCATAAGACATGAATCGTTTGGATATTGAGTAGTCCAGGTCTTCACCTGACTCGACATGAGTCCATGAGGATGTCTCATATCGACTGCACCAGATGATGGTTCATGAATTAATTCATACGACATCGTCGTATGGACTGAGAGTAATCCAGGTCTTCATTTGACTTGACATGAGTCTATGGGGGATGTCCCCGGTCGACTGAACCAGATGATGGTTCAGGGTATTATTCATACGAAATTGTCATATGGAATAAGATTGTTCCATGTATTCATTTGAATCGAAATGAGTCTATAAGGGATGTCCCTGGTCGACTGCACCAGATGATGGTTCAGGGTTTAATTCATACGATATTGTCGTCTGGACTGAGATTAGTCAAAGTCTTCTTTTGACTCGACATGAGTCTCTAGGGGATGTCCTCAGTCGACTGAACCATATGAAGGTCAAAATAATCCACATACTATGGGTCAAAGGACCAAAGAAGTCTTCAATATCGTTTGGACCAGCTGAAGGTCAAGTATTGAACTTGACTCTACATGAGCCATGAGGAATGTTCCCAGTCGACTGAACCAGATGAAGGTCATGGCAATCTCCATACTACTGGTCAAAGGACCGGGGGAGTCTTCAATGTTGTCTGGACTTGATGAAAGTCTATGAAGGTCTCCACTCCACTAGTCTTGATGAAGGTCCAAGGGAGGCTATAGTCGACTGGACCTGATGAAGGTCTAGGAGGGTCTTCAGTTTTCACTCTACAATCCCCACTCTACGAGATCTTACAAAGGTCAGTGAGGGTCTCCATTCCTCATTCTACAATCCTCAATCTATAAGACCTGCCAAAGGTCAGTGATGGTCTTCATTCCTCATTCTACAATCCTCACTCTAGAAGACCTGACAAATGTCAGTGATGATCTTCATTCCTCATTCTACAATCCTCACTCTATAAGACCTGATAATGTTCAGTGAGGGTCTTTATTCCTCATTCTACAAGACATGACAATGGTCAATGAAGGTCTTCATTCCTCATTCTATAATCATCACTCTACATGACCTGACAAAGGTCTATGAGGGTCTTCATTCCTCATTCTACAATCCTTACTCTACAAGCCCTGACAAAGGTCATTGAGGATCTTTATTCCTCATTCTACAAGACTTGACAATGGTCAATGGAGGTCTTCATTAGTCATTCTACAATTCTCACTCTACAAGACCTGACAAAGGTCAATAAGGGTATTCGGTCGAATGGAGTCTATAGTTGATAGAAATCCATCCATATAGTATGGAAGAGATGACAGTCCTTCCATGTAGGGTCGAGTGGAACCTCATCCAAATACTAAGCCTTCATCCATGTCATGTCGAATGGCACATTTGCCTCAAACTGTACACACGTCTGGGATCCACAACAAGTCCCAAGCTATACATATATAGATGTCGAATGAGAGGCACGTCAAACTTCAAGCTATACACGTGTTTGAGATCCACAACAAGTTCCAAGCTACACACATGTAGATGTCGAATGAGATGCACATCAAGTCCCAAGCCATACACGTCTGTGATCCATAACAAGTCTTAAGCTATACGCATGTAGATGTCGAATGAGACGCACATCAAGTCCCAAGCCATACACGTTTGGGATCCACAATAAGTCTCAAGCTACACGCATATAGATGTCGAATGAGACGCACATCAAGCCCCAATCTACACATATATAGATGTCGAATGAGATATATGCTTCATTCTAAGTCTACATTTATGTATGTCGACTGGGATGTCTTAACACCAAATATCCATACATGCATGTCGACTGGACTGTCTTCAGACCAAGTCTTCATACATGTATGTCGACTGGAATGTTTTCACACCTAGTCCATATTAAGTTAGTGTCGACTAAAATGTCCCTGAAAAGTCTTCATACATACATGTCGACTTGATCGTCTTCACACCAAATCCCTCTGTAGTGTTAAGAGGGATATCCTTGCCAAGTCTTCTTATATACATGTCGACTGAAATATCTTCACACCAAGTCTTTATTAGAGTATTGTCCATCAGGACATCCTCCTCATACCAACTCTTTATACACGTAGTGTAGACTGAGACATCTTCCTCATGCCAACTCTTCATATACGTAGTGTCGACTGAGACATCTTTCTCATGCCAACTCTTCATACATATAATGTCAACCACGATGTTCATGACAAGTCTTCATACACGTAGTGTCGACTGAGATGTCCATGCCAAGTCTTCATTAGAGTATTATCCATCGGAACATCCTCCTCATGCCAACTCTTCTTACACGTAGTGTCGACTAGGACATCCTTCTCATGCCAACTCTTCATACACGTAGTGTCGACTGAGACATCATTCTCATGCCAAGCATCTAACACGTAGTGTCGACTGGAACATCCATGCCAAGTCTTCATACATGTAGTGTCGACTGGGATATCCACCTCAAGCCAGATATATTTTCTTCATTGTATAGGATGAGTGGTAGAAAAAGTGGTTCTACTGGAGGGAAACGTCTTGTTCATTTCTTAGTTGACTGAGAGAAGTACGTCGATTGGGCTGGATGATGGTTTATGTTGTTGTTTGGAGCAAATAGGTTTCTCCCTAAGTTGGAGTTTTGTGAATGATAATTTTTTTTTTTTAAAGTAACCAATGAATACTTGTTTGGGAAGCTATGAAGTCCCCAATATGACAGTGGGTGGCCTATGGCTTTTTTTGTGGTCTAATCGCATCAAGTGACAACTTATTGAGATATATTGCTAGCACATCATTTATTAGGTCGCTTGGGAGGATTCGAGATTATTTCATTGTGATGGTTGGTGGAGCTTCCTCTCTTATTATTCCTCTTATCCTCCTCCCTCCCGATCTCAATGTGAGCCAAAGCCATGACTTGATCCATTGCGTAACATCGAAATTTAGTGAGCTTTTTGTAGAGTCCACTTTCTGAAAGTAATCCATTTATGAATGCTTCCACTGCAGTAGGCTGATGGAGATATGAGATTGTTATCCTCTCTTTATTTAAGCGAGCTACGTAGCTTCGTAAGGATTCCACTCTCCGTTGCTGGATGACATTGAGGTCATTGATGGAGCTTGCAAGAACTTGCAAAATACTCCACAAATATGTCTGCTAGCTGTTGGTAAGACTCAATGGATCTGTATGGGAGATTGATGAACCAGGTGAGGGCATGATCAGTTAATGTTTCTCCAAATCCTCTGCACATTCCAGCCTCCCATTGGTTTGGTGCCAAGCCTATTGACATCATTTTATATTTATAGTGTATAATATGGTCGTCTGGGTCTGTAGATCCATCATATAACTTCATATCAAGCGGGCTAAACTTTCGAGGTAGCTCGACTGATGTGATAGCCTCCAAGAATGAGGTGTCAGAGATTATTCCAGCTTTGCTCTTTCTAATTGGTAGTCTCACTCCTGATAGTTTGGACATAATTGCTTCTTTGAACTCCATCATTTCCATTCTTATGGTGGATGCAACTTGCTGTGTTTGGTCGAGTGAGGAAGTCGGCGAATTCCGGGCCATGGTCACTTGGTGGGTCATCATCTGCCACTCCGTTAAACGCGGGTGGGACTGTTGGGTTTCCAGGTTGATCTGGAGTGTCACGATGCTAAAGGGTTGAAGAGATTTGCTCCAGCTGTCTCTGTAGGTTTACGTTGGAGTTTCGCATGGTCTGGTTCTCCTCTTCTAAAGTTCGTAACCGGTATTGAAGCATGGATAATTGTGCTGCCACAAGGTTTGGTTTCTGTTCATTGGTAGAAGCCATAAGTAATTGTGCTCTTAGTGACCATAGTCTGAGTGATCTTTGCCTGCAATGAATCGCTAATTCCCCACGGTGGGTGCCAAATTATGGATGTTAGTTTTCGCCGGAGGTCCACACTCGAGAATTTATAGTATGGGGGCACTAGCGATCCTGCAAAATAAAGATAGAATGAACGGGGAGTACTGTCCACCGGTGTGGTGGGTGTCGTAGGCACTCCGACGCTCAAGTCAATAGTGAAGACGAACTGTAAATAATGGAAGAGTAATGCTTGATGTTACCTTGACTTCTGTTGACTGCTGTGAGGGCGATGGCCGGTGTTTAGAGAGTAAAAAACTTAGAGAGCTCAAGTATGAGAGCTGAGACATCCTCGAATAGTGAATCATCTCTCCCTTTTATCGACTTCTTCGAGGTCAGCCTTAATTCCTCCATTAATTGCTTGTCAGTTGGGTCTCTGAAATGGCTAACTACGTGAGGGAGTTACAAGCTTTGATTTTAGGCGTTTTGGATTCGGGTAATTGACCAGTCAAAGGTTTGGTTGGTGGGCCTCTCTTTGTGCGTGGGTCTGAGAAGGTAATTGGGTCCTTGGCCCAAGTCTATTATGGGTACTGTTTGGAGGGATTGGGCTGCCCCTAGTGTAGGGCCTGAAACGAAAAGTCAAAAATGCCATTGGCCCAAATTTGGCCCCTATAACTTTCTCGCCAGTAGACATGCTTAAATCTATCTGCACTCTTCTCTCAATTACCGCATATTATGATTATGAGATTTGACAGATGGATGTCAAAATTGTATTCTTAAATGACAATCTTGATGAGTATATCTATATGGTACAACCAAATGGGTTCGTAGCCCAAGGTCAAGAGCAAAAAGTTTGTAGGCTGCAAAGGTCCATTTATGGACTTAAGCAAGCATCTCGATCTTGGAACATAAAATTTGACATCACGATCAATTACTGCATATTATGATTATGAGATTTGACAGATGGATGTCAAAATTGTATTCTTAAATGACAATCTTGATGAGTATATCTATATGGTACAACCAAATGGGTTCTTAGCCCAAGGTCAAGAGCAAAAAGTTTGTAAGCTGCAAAGGTCCATTTATGGACTGAAGCAAACATCTCGATCTTGGAACATAAAATTTGACATCACGATCAAGTCTTATAATTTTGAGCGGAACATCGATAAGCCTTGTGTATATAAACGCGTCATTGACGAAAATATGATTTTTCTCATTTTGTACATTGATGATATTTTACTCATTGGGAATGATGTAAAAATATAATCGGATGTGAAAACCTGACTAGCTAACCAATTCCAAATGAAAGATTTGAGAGAGGCTAGTTATGTACTTGAGATCTAAATTCTTCGGGATCGTAAGAGACGATTGTTATGTATGTTTCAAGCATCCTATATCGACAAGATCCTTGTGCGATTTGGGATGCAGAATTCCAAGAAAGGCAACTTGCCTTACTGACATGGAATTCATTTGTCAAATGAACAATCTTTTAAGAAACCTCAAGGCGTTGAGGAAATGAGACATATCTCATATGCCTCAGCATTTGGTAGTCTCATATATATTATGTTACGCACGAGACCAAACATCTGTTTTGCAGTGGGAGTAGTTAATAGGTTTCAGTCTAACCCATGATTAGATCATTTAATAGCTGTGAATATATTCTCAAGGATATTAAGAGAATGAGAAATCATATGCTTGTATATTCAGGTGAGGATATTGATGAACACTAAAAAGTTCACATTTATTAAAAGAAAAATTAATCATTTTACACTTGTAGTTTCATTAATCCCCTTAATTTAACACAGTTGTGAAATAAAATTAAATTTATGTTTTATACTTTTTTATTGTGAATTTTTATTTCTTATGCAGGTGAAATAATACTTTTGATTTTGGAGGCTAGAAACTTAAAAGGGCGTTCTAATAATGTAAAATTTCGAAAATTCTAACCTTGCGCAATATTCGTATTTTGCCCTAACTTTATACTCTGATATCAGATTGAGACGATTCTAGTTCCAAATGAAAGAAGACTCAATTATCTACAACTTTGATGTTTACAAGATTTTCTAGTTCTAGAGTTTTCAAGACCGAAATTGATGAAAAATTAAAAGTGTGTTATATGTAATTATTAGAAGAAAAACAAAAGCAAAAAGATAAAAGATAAAAGAATAAAAACAATCAGAAAATGACAAAACATAAATAAATAAATAAATAAATAAATAAATAAATAAATTAAATGAAATTTCTTTCCACCTTTCGGTGGAAAGAAATTGCAATAGTAAGATGTGCTTTGCAGACTTAGCTTGCAATTTGCATAAGAGGTGTTCATCATTCATTTTCCTCAGCAAATTTCCACCGGTCTCTCTGAGATTTTATGGGATGAGCTCTTGTGTGTATTTTTTTTGCAATTTATTTTTCCTTAATTAATAAAATTATGAGTGTTTTTATTTATATCTTAGTCTGCTAATTTTTATCATGCTGGGGTAATGGTGAAGCTAGTGGTATGAAAATATATGTAATCTTTTATTTATATTATATTTTATAAATTGTGATAATTTCTTAAATAAAATTCATACTCTTTCCAGTTTATTTAGGACTCTTGACTAGATGTAGACAGTCCCCGATTGACACATATAATACTTGAATTCCATAAATACGAGAGAGTGGACTATTAAAGATCTGGATTAATTATAAGCAATACAGTACCGCCTAACTGAACTTGTTATAGACAAATATTATCACCACATTTATGACTGATTTTATATGTTTTAACATATTTAGTACCTTGGCAGGAATAATTATCGACATGACGAATCACATGTGTTGGTATAATTAATATATGATAATTATGAAATAAATTGATTGTGAAATATTTATAATTTATAATTTATAAAAAAGTAAAAATTATTTTATATTTGAAATATCAAGAGTGGATCCCATAACCATATTATTTTATTTTATTATTTTTATTTTATTAGTTGAATTATTATTTTATCTTATTAAATTTATTCTTTGTGGATCGACCCCATACTTACCAAATTATTTTATTACTTTGACACTCTTATACTTGGGAATAAAGAACCACTTTTTGAGTGTGTCAGATATGATCCTCAGGGGATATACATACTCTGTTTTTCAGACGAATGTCGATTATAGGAAATCAACATCTGGATTAATGTTTACCCTAGGTGGCAGAACCATTGTGTGGAGGAGCATAAAACAATCTTGTATTGCTAACTCTATCATGTAGACTGAGTATATAGCAGCTTGCGAAGCAGCTAAGGAAGCAGTCTGGCTCTAGAAATTCTTGGGAGATCTAGAAGTTATTCCAGATATGGATAAACCACTCACATTTTATTACGATAATAGTGGTGCAGTGACGAATTCCAAAGAACCAAGAAGCCATAAAAGGGAAAAACACATAGAGAGAAAATATCATCTCATCAGGGAGATAGTGCAGATATGAGACATTTCTGTCACGAAGATTGCATCCGCAGAGAATCTGGTTAATCCATTTACAAAGACCTTGTCGACTGAAGTGTTTAAAGGTCACCTAGAGAGTCTAGGATTGTTAGGATATATGCCCTAGATTTTTATGTAATGTAAATAGAATTATTTGTTATGAAATAAAATATGTATTGTTCATTTATCAAATGTTTGATTTAAATTGCATATTATAAATTATTTTATTTACCCTTAATTACTCACGTGCCTTTAGACTTAGTGTATGAGAGTCATACACAAAAAGATTTAAGTCTCAAGTTAGTAATCTAAAATAGTCAATAGAGAGCAAACGTAACAAGTACTTTATTTATGGTTTATCTATAGCACGATCCATTCTATAATTGTATGACGACCTTAATCCAGGATCGTCCATGTGATTACATGATAATAAAGGCACATTATATGATTTGACCATAAAGGACTGGACCCAAATAAAAATGAGTTTATTATAATATCAGTTAAATAAAGAAATTCATTTCAATCTACTAGATGGTCATATATGGATTAATCTGAATCCTGAGTGTACTGCAAACTACTGCATGACAGGCTATGTCATTTGATTACACAGGTTAGGTTGGTGAAGCAATCCCGACCAATAGCTATATACTTTTGTGATATGGTTTGGTGTGTAGCTGTGGACGTTTTACATTGATATGAAGTTCACTACTTTTTGCGAGAAATAGATGGGTATCTTCCTTAAGGGTTGATTCAGTGCTTGAATGATTAGAGCACTCAAGTCTTTCTATTGCGAATCGAAAGATTAACATTCATAATAGTTATGAATAAATCGTTCATTAGAGAATCAATGGTCGTTAAGGTAAAAAATAATTAGAGAGATATAACGTACATTATGACCCGGCTCTAATTATAAGATACTCGTGAATGGTCAATCCGTATGTAATGACTATATCGATGGACACCGATATAGTTCGACATATATCATCTATCTACAACAACGAGAGTGCAACTTCAATTTTTTAGTGGAATAATCTGAAGTTAATAATTCGAAATATTAAATTTAGAGTTTAATTAATATTTCGGGATTATTTAAGCTAAAAAACGTAGGTTCATTTGATCCAATTGCTAGCTCGATATACTGTAGCAAATTTAATATAATTAGATAGTCCAATTATATACTCACATACATATTATTATTATTATTATTAAGATTAATAATATATTTTGTCACACATGCGACTTTATGTTAAATTTTATATAAGGTTTTCATTAAATAAATGATTATGAGATAATCATTTAAAATATTAAAGGTTTGTAATTATTAAATTATATTTTATAATTTAATATATTATTTTGGAAATGAATAAATTTAAATTATGA
>SKCR01054136.1:0-37299 GCA_019454045.1 Zanthoxylum bungeanum | reverse complement strand
ATCCGCGACGATAGACAATGATCTTGACTTTGGCCAACAAATCAAAGCCAATCTTGGATCTTGAGAAAGAACCACTCAATGGAAGGAAACACTTAATATTAAATGCGAGGGCGTTTTCGTAAATTGGCAACCAACGTATTATCTTTGATTAGGTCTCATCATACACCCTTAAACATGCATTCTAAAGCATAATAAGGCGCGATAAAATATAATGATATGCGGATGGATATCATATACACCTTGTTAGAACAAAAATCTCTCTTTCAGCAGTTACATTCTTCTATTTACCCATTACATAACACTATAAGAAACCTCATTTACATTGAGGGGAATTGGTGAGAAGAGAAATACAATGAGAATAAGAGGTGATAGGCTGGACACGCAGGTCCAATTTCAAATAAATACAATATTTATAACAATTTCAAAATTACCCCCACCATCTGATATACATTATTCAAACAAATACATCCAAGCATTCACACATAACATGTTGTCAATCAATGTAATCCAATTAATTAATTCTTCAATTAATGATCATCCAATGTTCATACAATGATTGATTTGCGCGAGTCCAACTCGTTTAAGAATAAATACTCAAAGTAAGTATTATTGAATTATATCGAACTATAATATTAATCCAATTTAAATTGTATTCAATAATAATTCAATTTTAATTCCAAATTAAACAATTACACTTACTCTATTATAATAATGCCATTTTAGACTTGGATTCCAAATCCAATCCAAATGGTCTCAAATGCCCATTTAGCATCTCATGCCAATTCTATTAGGTCCAATGGGCTTTAATTAATTCTTTAGGCATTGACTTTTGGCCATTATAGATCAAACCCATAATGCCTTGGCCCATTTAGGAATCACCATATGCCATAAATTATTTTGGCCCATTAGGCCCAATTAGATTATAAAAGGCCCAAAAGTCATATTTTGGACTTTTATGGAAATAGTTTAGGCCCAATTGGATCCAACTCAATTGTCCACAACCAAACTTGGCCCCAACTAAGCCATTAATCCAAAATAACCAAATTAGCACATTTAGTATTTATGGACTAATTAACATTAATACAATATTCCAAAAGTGTAATTAACATAACTAATTAATTAATCTAACAATTTCTAAAATATTAAGTAATCTAATTAATCATGCTTATCATTCAAATAATGTCCAACACAAATTAAAGCAAATCAAGTCTCACACAAACATGCTAACTCACGGCCAATGACAATAAATTAATATCTAATTAATTCCAATCCAATTAAATCAACATTCAACATTTATATTATGTCATTAACACATCCAAGTGTCAAAATTTAAAAAATCACCATGAGTTAAACTAGGGTAAGTTCGGCCAACATAGGGAAATTAGGGAAAATGATCCAATCAAATTTTCAACAATCCAACAATGCACAACTCCAAGTTAACATCATCTAACATCAACCAACAACCAAAATTTGAATTTTCATGCTCGAAGCAAAATTCCTAATTAAAGTTATGAACCTAGTTTTCAAAATCATATTTAGTAAGGCTCTGATACAATTTTAGTCTCTAAGACATGCCATAAGATCCTAAACATGATTATATGTGTGAAATAACAAGAAAAGTGGCGGAAGCACTTACATTGTTATTTGGAGAAATTACGAAATTTTCTATTTGGATGAAGCTCCAAGCTTGTTGTTTATTCCTTGAGTGAGTTTCCCTATCACCTAAATTGACTCCTCCAAGTGCTAGCTTTTTGAAATTTTTAAGCAAAATTTAACTTACAATGGAGAGAAGAATCGGCCAAGGTGAGGGAGAAGAAGAGGAGTGTGTTGTTTTCCAAAAAAAAATTGGGTGTTGTGTGTTAAAGATAATTAATCAATTAAGCCAACTACTCCATCAACTATTGACTTTTGATGTAAGTCATGTGGTCCCACCACATTTTAAATTCAAAATTTGAGTTGGCTTACTCAACACATAACTTGACTTGGGCCCACCAAAGTCAAAGATATTTTGTGTTCCCAACACAAAAAGAAACACGCAAAGTCACATGCAATTTTATCGGGTTCGTTTAATTCCAATTAAACGAATTTTCCGCCGCCATAATTAAATCCAATTTAATTAAATAATTATGCCTCGTAAAATTATTACGATAGTCGCTTTCGAATTAATTCTAAATTAATTGTGTCGCCCGAATTAAAATCCAATTTTAATTTCGTATTGAAATATGATTTCAATTAATATATCTGATATATTATTTTAGCCATAAATAAATAAATTAAATAGAAAAATCCAATTTAACTATTAAATTTATTTATCGATTAACTCTAAATAATCGTTCTCTCTATACGAAGTTAATCCCATATTAATTATTGTCGCAATTATTCCCAGATTAATTTTCTCTCTCATAATTAATCTCAGATTAATTCTATATGAGTCAAATGTCATTGGTGAATCTTTTGGAAGTGACCCAAGAGATTCCTGTATATGTTGGCAGTAAATACGGTTATCGGACTATCCGAACACTTCCGTACCCCGTACCATGTTATCACCGATTTACAAGACATGGTTGGCTTCTAGCAAAGAACCGTGCCTACCCAATTCTCCAGAAATATTCGCTGAGGAATATCATATGTATCAGGTGTTGGGTTTCTATTAGGTCCCAAGGATCAATTCAAGCAATGAAACATATGTGTGAATACTCAAAGAAGTTGCGGAATACTTACAATGATCGGTTGAGCGATGCGTTGAACAACAAAAACTCTTTTTATGCCCTTGAAGCTCACGGCAGTGGGCTGTTTTTGTCCTCCAAATTTTCGGCCATGGATGATCCATCAAGCTCCAAGCTTTGTGTTGTGATTCCAAGCTCACAATTCGGTTTCCCTATCACCTTCGTAAGACCTTAAAGCGTGCTAGCACTCCGGAAATTTTGCCACAAAACTTCCTAATGTTTCTTCTCTATTCTCGGTATTTTGCAGAAAAAATAGAAGAAGAAAAGTGGTCCAAGACCGTGAGCAAGAGAAGAGGAAAGAGAGAAGAAAAATGTGTTATTCTTTTAGGTTGTTGGAGATTTGTGTATCTAATACACAAATTCAACTTTCAAAAAGTCAAGGCAAAAAACAATTAATGCCATCCAACTACCACATCAACTATTCACATCAAAAGTGACTAGACATCACATCACTCAAAGTGACAAGTGATTTGACGCTTGATGTGACTAGTGGCTTGACGCTTGATGTGACTTGTGGGCCTCACTTTAATCGAAATGTGAGTGCGTCCGTAAACACTCCCGGGCTCGGGTTCGCTAATTCCAAATTAACGAATTTTCCGTTGCGACGTAATTAAATAATTATGCCTAGCAAAATAACTAGTCACATCACTAACGAATTAATTCGAAATTAACTCGTTCGCCCGAATTAAAATCTAATTTCAATTCCGCGTCGAAATCCAATTTCGTAATTATATCGAATATATTATTTTATCGATTAATTCCAAATTAATCGTTCTCTCTCTTTTAAATAATATTTTATCCCAGATAACATATCTCCGTAATTAATCCCAGATTAATCTCTCTCTCTAGTAATTAATCCCAGAATAAATAAGTGCGAGTCATACGTCATCGGTGAATCTTCGGGAAGCGACCATGAGATCCCCAGATATGTTGGCAGTAAATCCGGTCGTCGGACTATCTGAACACGTAAGTACCTAGTACTACGTTTTTACCGATTTACAAGACAAGGTTGGCTTCTAGCAAAGCGCCATGCCTACCCAATTCTCCAGAAATATCCTTACAGGAATATACAATCTATATCAGGCGTAGTATACGTAGTATTGCATATTGCGATCCGGCATTGGATGTCACGTGCAAGGCCTGGGGCTGGAAATGTGTATGCCCCGTACGAAGCACATATCGGATCTCTGGTAACTAGTCTCTATAATCGGATAAACATGACCTAGTCATAATATCCCGATAGCTGCAGCATATAAGAGCACCAGTTCCGTATCCTACGTGATCATCATCTCCACTATGACTAGAGTGATACTTCCATCTCGACATCACACCCAATATACTACAATTCTCAATATACCCAGAAGAGGCATACACAGAACATGTTAAAGCCCTGGACGACCAAAACCAAAGTATATGATTGTCGCAAGTATTAGCGGTGCAAGTCTCAGGTTAAAAGACCAAATACATCTACCCTGATTCGGACATCCATAGACACATAGTCATACTACCAATGGAATTCTGAGGGGTCTATCTAGAGCGAAGCAGTTTTCCGTACCATCGGTAAAACACAACCTCCTATTACACTTGCATGAGTATCCTATACCCAAATATATGAGAACTATGATTTATGCTCCCACAACGCGCACAAGTGTAATACTAGTCTATTCCGCATTATCGATGTCCAATCTCGATAATAATACGACTATGGATATTTAATGATTAAACCTTTATGGATTGATATTGTCTCATATCATCTCAATCTAGAACTAATCATATGGACCTCATATCATTTATATATCTTGGTAATCTAATTACAAATGATAAGAGAGCAGTTTCCTTTGTCACATAGTTAATTTGTACAACAACACCATGATCTGTACAAATAGTGATGATATGGGTCATAACTGTCCAACAATCTCCCACTTGGCCTATAGCCAATCACTCAAGTGTCCTACACCCGAACTATGTACGGTTCGCTCAAACTGCTGCTGAGAAAAAGCTTTCGTCAGCGGATTTGCATAATTTTCATCTGATGCGATTTATTCGATCATCACATCGCCATGATGTATGATCTAAACGAATCAGATCTATAATTAAAGTATATATCTGGATCGTTGATGAGATCATTAATTCTTTAGCCTGTGTTGTAGCCTAGCTCAGCTGCTAACAGAACTATTCCTAATCTGATTAGAATTATTATCAATCCAGAAGGCTTCTATTGCTGCCTCAGCTGCAGCAATAATACACTTTTGTTGTTTATTCGGTAACAGTATCTTGCTTGGAAGATTTCCAGCTCACTGTTCCGTTATTCAAACTTTATAGTACCATTCTTACGACTTATAGTCGTTTTATCGGTTAGGAAACTTGCAGCAGTGAACCCAGTCACTTCAAGTTCTCTTTCTCCATAGTATAAGAAAGCATCCTTAGATCTCTAAGATACTAAAGGATGTTCTTAACATCAATCCAATGACTATCACTTGGATTGGCCTGATTGTGACTCCATATGCTCAACGCGTATGAGACATCAGGTCGCGTACATTTTTCAATGTACAAGTTCTCGGAGAGTATTAACAACTTTTAGATCTATCTCAGTAGATCTTTATTCCTATAATAAATGTTGTTTCTCCCAAGAATTCTACGGAGAATTTTCATGAAAGCCATGTTTTATGGGAATATCATTTCCAAGAAATGACATATTATCATTATTTAGGACTTTCACTGTCAGTGCGCTCCCACTAACCTCCTTATATACACAAGAATCATTTTCATTTTGAATTAAATCATATACCATTATGATTACATCAAGACGATAATTCCAAGAACGCGATGCTTGCTTCAATCCATACATGGATCGAATAACCCGCAAACCTTGTTTGCTAGTTTTGGTACGAAAAAACCTTCAGGATGTTATAAACATCCTCCAAAAGGTTTCCGTTAAGGAAAGCGGTTTTGGCATTTAGCTGCCATATTTCATAAATGAAACATACAACTTCAGCAAGCATTATCCAAATGGATTTAACAATGGCGACAGGTAAAAGGTTTCATCGTAATCAACACAATGTTGATAACGATACCTTTTCGCTACAAGCTTAGCTTAGTACGTTGGTATGTTGCCATCCATGTATATCTTCCTTGAAGACTTATATAGTACCAGTAGGCACAATGCCTTCTGGTACAACAACCAGTTCCAAACTTAGTTGGTATACATGGAATCCATTTTGGACTTCATGGCACTTTTGCCATAATAGGGAGTCGATACCTTGTATCATTTCCTTATACGTAGTCAGTTCGTATTCCTCAATAAGATTGACATCTTTATGAGGTGAGATCAGAAACCCATCCCCAGGTTGTTTTTCTGACTCTCTCCGACTATCGTGGTTCTTGGTATTCGAAGATTATTGGTATAGTTTCATCCTTGATGAACTATTTGTGTTCCATTAAGGAATCGGTGCCTGGAACAGTATTACTACCGATTTTCATCGAGTTTTACTTTCCTCCCACTTACCACTGCATATAGGTATTCCTCTTAGGAAACCTGCATGGCGAGCAACAATTACATTGTTCTTATGTGATGTATAAGTACTATACTTTGTTTTCCCTAGGATAACCTACAAATTAGGCACTTATCCGATTTCGGTTCTAGTTTGGTATCATCCAAACATATGCCCAGCATACCCAAATCATTAGGAATGAGAACCCGGTTCTTTCATATCTAATATGAAGTCTGTCAAACAGATTTTTATATACCTTATTCAAAATAAGTTTTGCACTGTTTAATAAAGCTTATCCTTTGAAGGAAATGGCAGCTCAGAGCGACTCATGATTAACCTTATCATGTCCAACAAAATTCGATTTCTCCGTTCAGACACACCGTCAAACTGACGTGTTCCAGGAGGAGTCCTCATTGAAAGAATACTATACTCTTTCAAGTATTTGAGAAACTTATTGTTTAAGTATTTTCATCACGGTCTAACCGTGATGGTTTAATACTTTAGCCGATCCTCTGTCTACTTCGTGTCGAAACTCTTTGATTAATCAAAAGTTTCTGATTCGTGTTTCAAAAGAAACACATAACCATAACGTGATGCCACATCCGTAAAGGTTACGAAGTGTTCATATCCACCTCTAGCCTAGCTAGATATGGGCCCACTTACGTCACTATGAATGAGGGCTGACAGATCGATGGCATTTTACTTTTTCACAAGTAAATGTATTTTAGGCCATTTGCCTAATAAACTAGATTCGTAGACTTTATTTGAATGGAATCAAATCCGTCTAGTATCCACTCTTCGAAAGTGTGGATATACGAGTTTTGTTTAATTGTGTCCCAGACAACAATGCCACTCATAAGTCTCAACTGATTAATTCAGTTTGAGCTATTGTTTGTTAGGTTATATGTTTGAGATTTATTTATATTCAAAATATAAATACTATTATTCACATTTAATGTGTTTATCTCATTATCATATTTATAAAATAAAATATTTTAGTGTTCTAGAATATAACGGTATATCCGCAACGGATTATACACTGATATAGAGATAATGTTTCTAGTTAAACTAGTTACATTGTAAAAGTTTCCTAATTTAAGTACACACCCGAGGGTAGTTCCTAAACTTAGGTATCTACGGTTAAAACAACAGCGACTCTCGTCCCGTTTCCTATTCGTAGATCAATCTCATCTGAAGTCAGTATCCTACTTACAGCAGATTCTGCACAACAGTACATATTTATGTACCATATTTAGTATCTAAAATCTAATTTTAATACTAGCAGTGAACATATTATGACAAACATATTTGAAGTCGGAGCCTTGCCCGTCTTCAATTCTTCATGTCTGCTGCCTTGTCCATACGGCAGTCACGCTCTGTGTCCCCGTTTGCCACAATTTAGCCAGACGTTTTGGGATATGTCCTTTGTCTTCCCAGAAGATTATAATGATTTTCCTTTGCCCTTTTCCACACTCCAGAAGCCTTTGGCCAAGCCTTGGCCTTCTGGGATGTCGAAGTAAGATGCGCCTTGCACTTCTTGCCTTATTGCATATTTGGCTTTGTCTCCTGAGAATAGCCATTAACTCTCCAAGAGTTTTCTATTGCAAATTTTACTTCTAAGATCTAAAGATAGATCTATGAAGATCCTTCAATTTCAATATCATACTATAAGGATCTAATCCTTAGTTCTGACTAAGAAATTAATGAGTCTATTGGCAAGCATATTGGATTAAGCACTAAAGTTTCATCACATGAATATCTAAATATCATGTTCTACTATTGCTTAACTCGAGGCTTAG
Organism: Zanthoxylum bungeanum; assembly: GCA_019454045.1. Taxonomy (NCBI): domain Eukaryota; kingdom Viridiplantae; phylum Streptophyta; class Magnoliopsida; order Sapindales; family Rutaceae; genus Zanthoxylum; species Zanthoxylum bungeanum. The sequence continues at coordinate 29,283 of SKCR01054136.1, read as the reverse complement.
GCTTAAGATGTTATTTTAATCATAAAGTAACTTCTCAGTTTTCAGGACTATCCTGATGTTTTATTCTCAATTGAAAATTAAAGTCGTTTAAATACATTTTCACCCAGGATTATGTTTTAAATACTAATCTTTCAATTATCTTGATTCTAATAGTCCAACTATTTAATCAACGATTTTAGGTACTATTCATTATAATGATTATTATAGTCCAACTATATAATCAACTATAATTAATTGGTTAAATTCAATTATATTGATTACTATAATCCAATTATAAAATCACTATTAAATGAAATGGTTAATTCAAATATATTGATTACTATAATCCAATTATATAATCAACTATAAATGAAATAGTTTGAATACAGTCCAACTGTTTTAATTAAACAACATTAAATATTAGTCCAACTAATATATTAATTTATTTGACGAAATATTTGAATGAGCGCGTATGGCAAGTAACTAAACGAATATTGCAAATTTATACTTGCCTCCCACTATTTTTCGGCGAGCCTCTAACCCTCTGTTGAGTACTCAGGAAACCTTGTTTCCTAGTGGGCTAGGATCCCGTTAAATAACACACAATCTTGACTTTGGCCAACAATTTGTATGATAATTAACTAGGTAGATCTCTAATATCAATTGAATCCCATCCAATTCATAGATCAGTAGGTGGACATCCGATTCTGAAACATATATCCCATATATGCCAATATATTGCCTAACCTTTTTCCTCTGAATCAACTAAGCCTTGGCTTTGGCACAACAAACTTAGTGATCCCAGTTAAGTGGAACCCATTTACCTTGAAAGCTTCATAATCAATGTCGATGGACAAGAAGTGATCTTGACTTTGGCCAACAAATCACAACTTGGACAAGACACTGATATGGAACAAAGCCTTCATGATTCAACACATCCTCGACGGACAAAGGTCTTGACTTTGGCCAACAAACCAATGCCAGTCTGGATCTTGAGTAAGAATCACTCAATGGAAGGAAAAACGCTTAATATGTTGTGAGGGTTTTTCGCGTAATTGGCAACCAATTAATTATCTTTGTTAAGGTCTCATCATCATACACCCTTAAACATGCATTCTAAACACATAAAGGCGCGTAAGTAAATAAATATAATAATGATATGTGGATGGATACTTAACACATTGTTCCTAGAACAAATCTCTCCATTCCTCTCCTCTCTCCCGCTAGCACAAGTATTACTTCTACCTTCTACCCGATTACATAACACTTCTAAATAAACCTCATTTACATTGAGGGGAATAGGTGAGAAGAGAAATACAAAGAGTAAGGAGGTAATAGGCTGGACACGCAGGTTCAATTAATAAATTCTAAATTTATTACAACAATTTCCAAAATTGCCCTCACCCATCTAATATCCATATGATATACATTATTCATACATCGCAACCATGTATTCACACAAGCATCTTATCAATCAATCTAATCCAATTAATTAATCTGAATATTAATGACCATCCAATGTTCAAACAACGATTTGATTTTGCGCGAGTCCAACTCATTTTGCGAATAAGTACTCAAAGTACGAATTCTTGAATTATATCAAACTACAACATTAAATCCAATTTAATTTGTATTTAATACTAATTCATTATTTAATTCCAAATTAAATATTCACACTTTATTAACGAACCTTTACAACTTAGATTCTAAATCTAATCATTACGGGTCTCAAAGCCCGATTAACATCCAATGTCTATTTAATTAAAGTCCAATGAGCTTTTAATTAATTTCTTAAGGCATGGACTTTTGGTCAATATGGGTCAAACCCAAATACCAAAGCCTATTTAAGGAATCACCCTTATATGCCAAGAAACCAATTTAGGCCCATTAGGCCCAATTAAAATTAAAGGTCCATTAAGTCATAATTGGACTTTATGGATATGGTTTTGGGCACAATTGGATCCAACCAATTTAGCCTAAACCTAACTTGGTACAACCAAGCCCATTAAGCCCAATTACAACTTTTCAAGCCCAATTTCCAAAATAGGCCCAATTAATTAAATTACCAAATTCCAAATTTCATAACTTAATTAACCTAAAGTGTATGCCATAATTAATTAACCAAATTAACATTTCCAAAATACTAATTCACTCAATTAATTATGCTCATTATCATCAACATATGTCCAACACATTTGAATCAAAAAATCAATCATCTTCATGTTTATCAAGTCTCGATTTTTAGGGTTCATATGTCCAATTATAAATCCAATCCAATTGAATCTTAAATCAACATTACCCAATTGTTTCAAGTCATCCAATGATCAAAGAAACAAAAAATACCATGACTTTAGGGCAAAACAACCATTCGGCCAAGCCTATGATTTTGGGGAAAATTATCCAATTCGATTTTTATCAAATTGACAATGCATAACACCATGTTATCATAATTTAAGCATACTCAAACAATCAATTTCACTCAAACATGCTCAAATCAATTCTGCCCAAATTTTACCCTAATAAAGTTTCATGCTCAAAATGGCTCAAGATACCATATGTGCGAATACTCAAAGAAGTTGCGGAATACTTACAATGATCGGTTGAGCGATGCGTTGAACAACAAAAACTCTTTTTATGCCCTATGAAGCTCACGGCAGTGGGCTGTTTTTGTCCTCCAAATTTTTGGCCATGGATGATCCACCAAGCTCCAAGCTTTGTGTTGTGATTCCAAGCTCACAAGTCGGTTTCCCTATCACCTTCGCAAGACCCTTAAAGCGTGCTAGCACTCCGGAAATTTTGCCACAAAACTTCCTAATGTTTCTTCTCCATTCTCGGCATTTTGATGTGACTAGTGGCTTGACGCTTGATGTGACTTGTGGGCCTCACTTTAATTCGAAATGCGAGTGCGTCCGCAAACACTCCCGGGCTCGGGTTCGCTAATTCCAAATTAACGAATTTTTCGTTGCGACGTAATTAAATAATTATGCCTAGCAAAATTACTATTCACATCGCTAACGAATTAATTCTAAATTAACTCGTTCGCCCGAATTAAAATCTAATTTCAATTCCGCGTCAAAATCCAATTTCGTATAATATATCGAATATATTATTTTTATCGATTAATTCCAAATTAATCATTCTCTCTCTTTTAAATAATATTTTATCCAGATAAAATATCTCCGTAATTAATCCCAGATTAATCTTCTCTCTCTAGTAATTAATCCCAGATTAATAAAGTGCGAGTCATACGTCATCGGTGAATCTTCGGGAAGCGACCCATGAGATCCCCGGATATGTTGGCAGTAAATCTGGTCGTCGGACTATCCGAACACGTAAGTACCTAGTACTACGTTTTTACCGATTTACAGGACAAGGTTGGCTTCTAGCAAAGCGCCATGCCTACCCAATTCTCCAGAAATATCCTTACAGGAATCTACGATCTATATTAGGCGTAGTATACGTAGTATTGCGTATTTCGATCCAGCATCGGATGTCACGTGCAAGGCCTGGGGCTGGAAATGTGTATGCCTCGTACGAAGCACATATCAGATCTCTGGTAACTAGTCTCTATAATCGGATAAACATGACCTAGTCATAATATCCCGATAGCTGCAGCATATAAGAGCAACAGTTTCGTATCCTACGTGATCATCATCTCCACTGTGACTGGAGTGATACTTCCATCTTGACATCACACCAAATATACTACAATTCTCAATATACCCAGAAAAGGCATACACAGAACCTGTTAAAGCCCTTGAAGACCAAAACCAAAGTTTATTGATTGTCGCAAGTATTAGCGGTGCAAGTCTCAGGTTAAGACCAAATACACCTACCTTGATTCGGACTTCCATAGACACATAGTCATACTACCAATGGAATTCCGAGGGGTCTATCCAGAGCGAAGCTTTTTTCCGTTCCATCGGTAAAACACAACCTCCTATTACACTTGCATGAATATCCTATACCCAAATATATGAGAACTATGCTATTATGCTCCCACAACGCGCACAAGTGTAATAATAGTCTATTCCGCATTATCGATATCCAATCTTGATAATACTACGACTAGGGATATTTAATGATTAAACCTTTATGCATTGATACTGTCTCATATCATCTCAATCCGGAACTAATCATATGGACCTCCTATCATTCTAATTACAAATGATAAGAGAGCAGTTTCCTTTGTCACATAGTTAATTTGTACAATAACACCATGATCTGTACAAATAGTGATGTTATGGGTCATAACTGTCCAACATCAGGCGTAGTAATACTAATATTATGTAATATGTAATACGATCCAGTATCGGATGTCACATGCTAAGCCTAGGGCTGGCTCTGTGTCTGCCACGTACGAAGATATCGGATCTTGAGTAACTAATCTCTGTAATCGATAGGTCATGACCTAGTCATACTATCCCGATAGCTACAGCTTTAAGAGTATTAGTTATGTATCATGTATGACCATCATCTCCATATGACTGAAGTGATACTCCCATTTTGACATCACATCCAATACACTACGATTCTCAGTAAACCCAATACAGGCGTACAAAAAACCTGTTAAAGCTCCAGATGACCAATACTAAAGTAAACTAATTGTCGCAAGTAATAGCGACGTAAGTCTCAGGTTAAAGATCACATACACTTACCCTGATTCGGATTCCCATAGACACATAGGCATACTACCAATGAGATTCCGAGTTGGTCTATCCAGAGCGAACTGTTCCTTGTCCAACGGCTAACAAAACCTCTTATTACACTTGCATAAGTATCAAATACCTAAATATATGAGAACTATGTCGTTAAGCTTCTATAACGCGCACAAGTGTAATACTAGTCTATTCTGCATTAGTAATGTCCAGTCTCGATAATACTTCGACTAGGGATATTTAATGATTAAACCGTTCGTGGATTAATACTGTCTCATATCTTATTAATCTGATTTAACCATATGGACTTTTATCATTAATATATATCCAAGAAATCTAATTACAATAATGATAAAATAGCAATTTCTTTTTTGTCACATAGTAAATTTGTACAAAAACACAATGTTCTTTACAAATAGTGATGCTATGGGTCATAATTGTCCAACCGTGACGTGGTAGGATGCTGCAGTATCTACTACCCACTCAACATCTTGAGTTACGGTGTGAAGGTATGTCTTTTCTTGGATGAAGCAGATGGCTACATCTTCTGAGACAACTATTAATGTCTCTGCATCGTTATTTTTCGGATGGGAATTGCTTTGATCCTACTCTTGTTGTAGCTTTTAGCAATTCTTCTTTAAATGGCGTTCTATGCCACAACAGTAGCACTTTTAAGTAGGCTTTCTTTCGTCTGTGGATTTGCCTCTACTTTTGCTTCTACCTCTCTCTGTACCTCAATTTTTATCTCGTTGTCTTCATCGGTTCTCCGTGATGAGGGCTTGTGTCTAATCTGTGCCCACATTTTTTTCTTTTGGCCTCCTTATTTGACATGGCTTCTTTTACCACATGCATGGTAAGTTTGCATTATGGAGCCGAATTACTGAGAGTAACCACCAATGCCTCCCAACTATCCGGAAGAGAACCGAGTAGTAGGAGGGCTTGCACTTTATCTCTCAGTTGCATGTCAACTGCAGACAACTGGTTCACCAAGCTCTGAAACTCATTAGTGTGCTATGCTACTAAAGTTCCACTCTTTAACTTCAAGATCACCAAACGCCTCATTATTAAGGCTTTATTCCGAACTTTCTTGGTCTGGTACATGTCTGATCCACTTCCTAATCTGGCCCAGACATCTGTTGTTGAGTTTGTTCCAATCACTCTCTTCGATAAAATTTGGTTTCACTCCATCTTTCTTGATCACATCGTACAGATCTTTGCAATGCAAATAATCTATCAATCACTATAAGAAAACTGTCAAATAGCGACGGAAAAATATGTAGCTAATCCGTCGCTAACTGACCACTAGTGATAGAATAGCACGGAAAAATTCAGTCTCTATTTTGTTGGTCGCAAAAAAAATAGGGATGAAAATATTACATCCGTCGCTACAGTTAGCGACAGACTAAAATTATGTCTCTATATAGCGACGAAAATTATTCTGTCGCTAAATAGTGACATAAAATTTCGTTTCTATTTAGAGACGGAATAATTTATGTCGCTAAATAGCGACGAAAATTTTGTTTCTATTTAGCGACAGAAGTATTTCCGTCTCAAAATGGCGACGGAAATTCCGATTGTATTTCTGTTTCTATTGAGCCAAGCACTCGATGATTAAATTATATGTATTGTCGGGCATGACTTATTGAGCTCCATCTAATAATCTCCAAGGTTGTGGTCGGATTAATTTCAACACCCTTTATCATTAAAAATAATTGATTTTTATTTTACAACTTTTAACCAAAATTTATCTTCAAAGCATTAATCTCAGTGAATGTGTTACAAATTTTTGGTTTAAGTGAAGGGATTTTGTTTAATCATAAGATTAAAGTACTCATAAAAAATAAGATTAATTAATTTTAACATAAAGTACCGAAAAAAATTATTAAATCATTCTCTGGTTCTTCTTTATCCTTTATACTTTCTTTCTGTTTGGTCTCTTGGTTAAGCTGTAACAAAAAGGAGAATTAGGAATTGAGTGAGCATGCCCCACAAAAGTAATTTACTAATAAAAAAAAATACTAGGGTGTTTTTCTTAGGAAATTTAAAAGTAGCGATAAGAAAAATGAGAGATTGATGAGGTGAGATTGGTTGTGGGCGGTATGAAAAATTTGAGTGTTGCTGGCGCTTGGAAGTGGGGTAGAAATTTTGGATGATGTATTGGACTTGAGAGTTAAAAAGATTGTCGTGTCTTATATAGAGGAAAAAAAATAGGAGAGAGAAGCGGAAGATTTGTAAATTTTGTTGACATTTTTCGTAAGGAAGGGGAAATTTTGTGAATATTGGAGGGATTAAAAATTTTAAAAGTAGCGATGGAATAGAGATTCCGTTTCAATTAAGCGATGAATAGATATTCCGTTTCTAATTAGCGACGGAAATCCGTCTCTATTTTTTAAAAAAAAAGTAGCGCGAAATGAATAAATTTTTGGGGTGGATTGAAAATTTAAAAATTAGCGACGGAATATGGATTCTGTTTCTATTTAGCGACGGAATAGAGATTCTATTTCTAATTAGCGATGGAAAATCCGTCTCTATTTTTTAAAAAAATGGCGCCGAAGGATTAAAGTTTTGGGGGGGATTGAAATTTTAAAATTAGTTACCGAAATTTTAATTCCGTTTCTAATTAGCGATGAATTTTAATTCCATTTCTAATTAGCGGCGGCGGCGGAAAATTCTGTTTCTAATTACCAATAGTTTTGTAAATTAGAAATAAAATTAAAATAAAAATAAAAAATTTAAAATTAGCGATGAAATAAAGATTTCGTTTTTAAATTATCGACGAATTTAATTTCGTTTCTAATTTGCGACGGAATTTTAATTTCGTTTCTAATTAGCTACAAAATTTTAATTTTGTTTCTAATAGCGACAAATTTTAATTCTGTTCAATAGTTTTGAAATAGAAATAAAAATTAAAATAAAAATTTAAAATTAGCGACGGAATAAAGATTCTGTTTCTATTTAGAGACGAGATATTAATTCTATTTCTAATTAGCGATGGATTAGCGACGGAAAAAATTTCCTTTCTAGATGAAATTAGCGACGAAATAATAATTCGTTCTTAATTAGCGATGAAATTTTATTTCCGTTTCTAATTTAGAGATGGAATTTTTTTGTCACTAAATTTCGTTCCTACATTTCATTATCCGTTTCAATTCCGTCTCTATTCCGTCGTAATAATTTTGAACGGAATTTTCCAGGGCCATCGATCGAAAGGATGTCGCTAAAATTGTATTTTTTTTTGTAGTGAATTGAGGTCTCCAAGGTCTCCGTTGCAAGGGAGTAATGGTACCGTCAGCTTAATCATTGCACCAGAATGCAAATCTCTCCATTTCCATTTCATCATTTAAAATAAGAAATAAAAAAAATGGTTTGAGAACTTGTGTTTCACAAATCAGAGGTCAGTTTACAAATTATGGATAGGTTGACTTGTTTAAAATCCTCCTTAGGGGTTATTTATAAATTGTTCCAGAAACTAGTTAGGTATTTATACATTTTAAAGTCAGACTTCAGGAGGTTATGAAAATTATAAGGATTAGATATGGTAGGTGTGATGGGGGCTAAACAGACGTGGACTGCTGTGACGTGTTTGTGACGTTGGATGACGTGGCAGATGATGGCGTCAGTTGACGTGGGCGAAGATACTCATGACTGTGGAGAATACTTACGTATCTAATGACATGGCGACACAGGCAGATGATGTGGCGGTTGCTGGTGGACTGGAAATATTGACTTGTCTGATGACGTGGTGACACGTGGCCCTGACATGGCATCACGTGTATCGTCTTCACCTCTGGAGCGCGTGCTACGAATGATGTGCGTGGCGGTGAGTGGGCAGTACTCTGAATGGCGCGTGAGGCACGTGAGTCATCCTTGTTCCTACCGTTTTGATCACTGAAAATACCATCGTACTCGTCTCGAAGTGAACAAGCTTATGATGCTTAAAAGTTGTTTTTGAGAATTTTCCCGAAATCCAAATTTTTTGAAACGAGTTCCGTTCTTCGGTTTTACGACCCCAATGTATAACTAAATCTCGCGATATCATTTGTTGTGATTCTCTTATCACCGAAGAGTAATTTATGTATAACCAAAGCTCACGATACCGCTGTACTCGTCTCGAAGTGAACAAGTTTATGTATGCTTAAAAAATGATTTTGAGAACTTCCCGAAATCCGAATTTTCTGAACGAATTCCGTTCTTTCCGTTTTTTCGGTTTTAAGACCCTAATGTATAACCAAAGCTCACGATACCACTTGTTGTGATTCTCTTATCACCGAAGAGTGTTTTATGAGGAAAATAAATTCTATTACGATAAGAAAAAAATTTACAAGTGTTTGAAACTCTAAAAAAATCTTACTGTTACATGAAGCTTAATTTTTGGGATGCTAAATCACAAATGAGCTATGTATTTATAGCAAAATTTGGCTCACAATTTCAACAAGTGAATAGTAATCCACCGAAAATAATTTTTAGAAGCTTGACCATTTTTCAAACTCCACTTAAAATATCTTGAAAGCTTGAATGAACGTAGTTGACAACCATTAATGTAGCTGGATTCATCATCTTGATCAATTGAAGGAGAACTGAACAATGTTTGTGGAACACTGAAGACTTTTTCTAAGAGTTTATTTTTTCCGCGTAGGAGAAGACATCGATCCCCTCTTTAGGAGTAAGTATTTGTTATATAATACACTAAATTTACCAAAACACATATCCCTCAAAGCTAAATTTAATTATATCGCAATATGTACATATGAAAAGCGCTAATTAGGAGAGGATACTTATCTTATTTTTGCTCGGTAATCCTTACTCGTCTACCCTAATTTTCTATGTAGAAATTCTAAGTATGGGGAACATTTATCTCACTTACACAAATAGACAACCTTTCTCTTTAGGAGTAAGTACCTTGATCATGATGAACTTAATTTAGCAAAAACAAATTATTGAAAAGCTTAAACCAATCATGCTGCAGTACCATTCCATGCATATAAAAGTGTTTACCAAATGAATGACGACAAGTCATATGACATGTGAAGAATGAGTGAACAGTCTCGATTCAAAAAAATGGTCATTTTTTGAGATGATGTTTTTGTCTCGAATCACAATCAAAATGAAACGAAATGGGACCGATTTAAGACAATATGTCTTATTGTCATTCCTACCTCATGTTTTACATTAAAAATCAAAATATGTATATTAAAATGTTAATTTTAAAACATGATAAAAGTGTTGTTTAATTTCAGCTGACATTAAGAGGTTTTGTTATTTTCCCCATAAAATATGTATCTAAGTATGAATTAGTCAGTGTTAATTTTTCATTATAAATTGTTGAGAAGGCCATTGACATACCTTGAGTGACTGACACAGTAAAAGTTAGACAGATAAATTCAGTTCAGTATGTGCTGCATTGAACAGACATCTGCAGTGTAGGGCTTGTTGAAGAGCAGAATCCAGTTAACCAAGTCAATGAAGGTCACAGTCGATTCGTTTTTGGATTCATTCTACGCAGCGGCACATCCGCCTTTAATTCGGGTCTCGGTTCTCTGCAATTGGTCGTTAACTGGGGCTACCCATTTGGTCCTTTACACATGATTGGATTTTTTTTTTTTTTTTTTTTTTTTTTTTTTTGAACTATGACAAAATCCCAAGCATGTTTTGGGATAGTGGTAAACTAATTGATAAAATACATTAGAAGAAGCCTTGTCGGATTTGAAGTCTAGTTCAATATCTGTCGGGAGCTGCCTTGATCTGTCAAAATTAAATTACTCAAAAAAGAGGCTTCTCCCAAAGCCCCAAAATCCCACCCCCTCGTCTCTTACTTAAAATGTCAAAATTACTATCTCTTTTATATGAATTTGTTCCCCCAATATATATACATTAGTTAACACTACTTTTATTTTATATATATATATATATATATATATATTATAATATATTTATTATTAATTTCACACAACTTATATTTTTTTATTATAATTAATTTTTAAATTTTGTTTATTTTTTAAAATTATATTTTTTTGTTCTTTATATATAATCTTTTTTATTTGTTTAATAAATATTCCAATTTCATCTTTATTATAATTATTTTGTGTTCATTTATTCATTAATTTTTTGTGATTCTTTTTAATTTATTCAACACTACTATGTATTATAACAATATTCTCAGTATATTAGAGAATATATAGTTAAAAATAGTATAAATAACAACATAAAAACTTACACTTAAAAATATAAAAACACAAATTCTAATTTATGTTGCCTCAAAGCTCATCTAATGGCACTTGGTGAGATACTCAATACTTCGTACCATAATTGATTACGAATCATATAATGATTGCTCATTCTTTAGTTTCGTATGATATTTCCCACCACCATTTAACAAGTTACAGTGCTAGTAAGAAGATATTGTTTTTTGACAAAAAAGTATCTCAAAAATGCAAGCATAGTACGTTACTTTGCTTTAGCTTATCTATCTGTAAATTTTCTCAAATAACAAGCAAAGTACGTTTACTTTGACTTATGTAAAAAATTAACAAAAAAAAATTGATAATAAGTTTTCCATTAACAAATCAAATATTTTATTTTGTTGCTAAAACTATTTTCATATTAAAATTTATTTACAAAACAAACATGTGCAATTTAGGCCCATCAATATATCTCTCCCATTTAATTTTTGCTATGTGTACTTCTAAACCAATTATCTGAAAATTTATACATAACCGATAAGAACACAAATAAAAAAATACACGTTGGAACAAGGCCGAACCGGAACATTCGAGCCCTTCCCTCATACACTTCAAACTTTTTAAAAACCTCACCGCTTTTGTTGGGCTAAAACAATGAGTTTGGTTTTATTTTTCAAAATAGGAAGTAAATAAAAGAGATTTATGTTAAAGAAATAGGTTGGAGTAACTTTTCTTTTAAAAATAATAATTTAGAATATAAAATTGGGGCCATTAAATTTAGGTCATATCCTATTTAATTGGGGCCATAGACACGTCTAATTTTGAATGTGCCCAAGGTCGGCCATGCATTAGAAGCAACTAATTTTTTTTTTTTTTTTTTTTTGCGGTGTCTACAACAAGGTAGGCCTATGTTATGGCCTCCCAAATCAGGAAAAATTCAAGAAAGATAAAGGTCCTAATTGACATTTAACCTTTGAAAATATTATTTTTGCCCTTTAATTTAAAGATAAAGTTAAATCTATCGTTGAATGCAATTAGTAAGGGTGAACAACCGTTCCAAATATGAACAGTTCTTATTAGGTGGGTTCTAGAACCGAAATCGGTGGCAACATGGTATATACCTCTTTGGATTCAGAACTAGTCCGTAAAGTCGAGCCATGTAACCCTTACTGTTAGCGACACTATTGCATAATGGATTTTGATGATGCAACGAGAGTGAAGTCTTCGATGCACAAAAGCGAGACAATACAAAAAGATGTCGAAGCACACGATGGTGAAGAGCGAAGAATGTGAAGACTTGCATACATTGAAGATTTTATATGAAGTCTTAGCTTATGGCTCTAATTGTAATGTGATTTGAGTATTTAAGTGCCTAAGCTCATAGAAAACATGCACATTTACTTAGATGCATTAGGTTCGTGTAAAAAATGCATTAAAACCTTCATACTTGCATTTTTGGTACAGAGACCGGCATACCGGTGTCCATACCGGTGATATGTTGTGTCTTGCATACTCACTGGAACCGGCACAGACCTTACCGGTCCCATACTGGTCAACATACCGGTGAACCTAGGGATTGCGAACCGGAACACACCAAACTGAGTTCCATATCGGTGAGCCTAACAGCTAGTTCCTTCATTGGAACCAGCATGACATAAACCGGTCATCATACCGGTGACCATCCCGGTCAAGTCTTCACATCGTACAAATACTGAAACCGGCAAGGACTATACCGATCCCTATACCGGTTAGCATACCGGCGTAACGGATATATTTACAACGGTAATATAGCCTTTAATACTCGTTACTATGCTAGACCGGCATACCGGTGTCTGGAGACCGGCATACCGGTCTCAGACAGCAAGTTGGGGCATGTGTTTTTATTTTGCTATAAATTGAGCCCCAACACATTTTTGTTTGGTAAGAGAACTAGAGAACCTTCATACATATTCTACCAAGACAAAAAAAAAAGAGTGTTTCTAAACCTTCATATTCATAAACACTCATTCATCAAGTTCACACACACTACACCTTCATATACATTTGTAGTGAGCTTAGATCACTTGGGTAACCAACTCACACAATCTTCTTTATCATTGTGAGTGCCCAAGTGTATTTTACAATTTCTTATACAAAACACTTGTGGCTTTTGAAATCTCATTGTTTGGGTAATTGTAAAGGTTTGTGAGTGAGTCTACGTAGAAAACTCAAAGTGTAAAGGTTCGGAGTGCACCTTGCGTAAAAATCTTGATTGCGGGTGAGCCACGGAAACTCGTTATTAGTGAAAAGCTTCAAGCGCGGCTTGGGGGAGTGGACGTAGGCATTGTTGGCCGAACCACTATAAATCTCGGTGTCGTTTTCTCTATCCTTTAACTCTTTACATATTACAAGTTTTATTTATTACATGTTTATATATTAGAAACTTGCATATAGGTTGTTTATTACAATAGAGAAAATTGACCTTAAGCATTAATTTGTAAAATAGCTTAAAATCGACAAAGATTTTTAATTCCGCATATTTTAGCCGTAACCCAATTCACTCCCCCTCTTCGGTATAGAGTTTGGTTTATCGTTATTGCTTGTAGGTAATTTCAGTTGGTATCAGAGCGAAGTTTTCTCATCAAAGACTTAACTGTCCGAGAATAGATTATGGCATCTACAAGCAACTCATCAAATCTTGCCAAAGGATTTTTAACAACTAGACCTCCATTTTACACCGGAACCGATTACAACTATTGGAAAATGAGGATGTTGAACTACCTTCTAGCCGTTGATCCGCCATCTTACTTGATAATTACACGGGGTGCAAAAGGGCAAACGAAGAAGGATAAAATGATGTTGAGATTCAAAAGCCGACTTTAGAATGTGATAATGATGATTTAAGACAAGCCTCACAAAATGCTAAGGCACTCAACTAACTCCTTTGTGCTATTGATTGAAGTCAAATAAACAAGCTTCCGGAGTGTGGAAACACATATTAGTTATGGAAGTCTTTGGAAATGGTCAATTAGGGCACAAGCCAAGTGAAGGAATCAAAGATCAACAGATTTATGTGCGAATTGGACAACTTCAAGATGGAATCCGGGGAAGAAATTGATCATATTATTTCAAGATTCACAATCATCATCAATCATTTGGGCGCCTTGGGGGAAGTCATTATGTCAACGGATCAAGTAAAGAAAATCCTTAGATCACTTCCTAATGAATATAGAAGCTACACATCCTCTATTAGAGAAGCAAACGACATGAACACTTTGAAGCTAGATGATTTGGTCGGAAAATTGCTTGAATATGAATTGGAGATCAAAATGGATCAAAAGGAGGAAGATGATAAGAGAACAAGAAAAAATCTTGCCTTGAAAGCAATAAGAAGAGATTACTCAAGCTCAAGTGAAGAGGATAGTGATGATGAGTTGGCAATAATAACCAATAAGGTCAAGAAGCTCCTCAAATCCGCAAAGCTTACAGGAAAATCAAAGATGAATGAAAAGAAAGAAGAAAAATGGTCGTGGAAGAACTAGAAAATTGTTTGCTATAAATGGAATAAATCGGGTCATATAGCTACCGATTGCCCATTGAAGAAAATGAAAGGAAAATCCAAGAAAAAGGCAATGAAAGCTACTTCAAACTTGGAGCGATAACGACTCTAGCTCATCCGAGGAGGAAGAAGTCAAAGACAAATCAATAGCTCTCATGGCTATCGAAGATGAGGATTTCTTCTTTGAAAGCGAAAAATAAGAGGTACACAACTCTCAAGATTATAATGATTTACTTGATACTTTTAATGGCTTAAATGAGTTGTGTGATATGCTTAAGAAGAAATTAAATTGGTTAAAAATGAGCATTCATTACTTAAAAATGATCATGCATCTTGTATGGATAAATTTCATATTTTAGATAATGAGTTTATATGCTTAAAGGCCAAACATGAAAAAGATATAGCATGCTTAAATGATGAAAATGCATGTTTAAGAAACAAAAAGTTAGAACTTGAAAATGTCATATCTAATATGCCATATAGCTCAAAAATATGTGATTGCGAATCTATCTTGAATGAAAATATTTTATTAAACACAAAGGTTATAGATTTGCAAACCATAGTTAGTAAATTCATATTGGGACAAAAAAAATTTAATATGCTAATTGGATCCCCAAAATGTGCATTTAAAAGAGAAGGATTAGGATATAGGCCTTACATTAAACGAAAATTTTTGAAGAATTATTTTGTTAAGGCATTGGACTCCCATGCTAATATTATTATCAATGAAAATTTCACATTTCATGCATGTAATAAGAAATGACACAAAAGTTTTGAGTGCATGAACAAAAATGTGATTAAAAATGCATGGATTCCTCAAGGAATCAAGTTTAACCCCCATGGACCCAAGAAAGGTTGGGTACCAAAATGCACTTGATAATCTTGTAGGGGGAGCTTTGGGAAGGATCTTAAAGAGAATTACATATTGATCCCAAATGCTCAAAGAAATGAGGAACCACAACGGTAATAGGTAAACTCCGTACTCACAGAAATATTGGTATCGTTTCCTCTAAATTATGTGTGTATGCCTATTTCAAATTGGTATACATTTTTTTAAGCATACAAAGTGATTAGGCAATATATTAAAACTTCTATTGGTATCAATTGTTCATTTGATATCATGAATTTAAACCCCATTTTATATCAATTAGTGTCACATTGAATTTATTGAGTTAAATTACATGTATGTGATTACTTGATTGATTTGCATTGAAAATGCTTTTTTCATATAACATATTTGAATGAAAATGAAATGCATGTATATCGACATAAGTTCCTATTGATATAATGAAAAACATGAATATTTGATTTTTATCAATTGGTATCATAATTATGGGAATAAATCATTAAAAATGCATTGATCTTTATTCAATTGGTAATCAATGGTATAAAATTTGAGAAATACTTTATGCATGATTTCTACATCTTATGGCGAAAATGTGGAAATGCCAAAATGTGCATATTTTTAAATTTTGGTATCATCATTTAATGCAAATATTTATTGGTATCTCATTTAGACTTAAATTTTGCTTCTCCACTATTTGATAATGTCAAAGGGGGAGAAATCATTAGAATGAGATTAAAACTTGTTTTACCATCACCCTTGGATTAAGGGGGAGTAATTGTACTAATGTGTTTGTCTAAGTCTTATAGAGCTATTTTGAAGACAATCACACATTGAGGAGGATCTAATATTGAGGGGGAGAAAAATCGTCAATATTTGGACTCCAAGAAGCTCACAAGTTTTAAGGAATTGCCATCATCAAAATGAGGGAGATTGTTAGCGACACAATCGCATAATGGATTTTGATGATGCAACGAAAGTGAAGTCTTCGACGCACAAAAGCGAGACAATACAAAAATATGTCGAAGCACACGATGGTGAAGAGCGAAGAATGTGAAAACTTGCATACATTAAAGATTTTATATGAAGTCTTAGCTTATGGCTCTAATTGTAATGTGATTTGAGTATTCAAGTGCCTAAGCTTATAGGAATCATGCACATTCACTTGGATGCATTAGGTTCATGTAAAAAATACATTAAAACCTTCATACTTGCATTTTTGGTGCAGAGACCGACATAATGGTCCCTTACTGGTGTCCATACCGGTGAGATGCTGTATTTTGCATACTCACTGGAACCGGCACGGACCTTACCGGTCAACATACCGGTGAACATAGGGATTGCGAACCGGCACACACCAAACCGGGTTCCATACCGGTGAGCCTAACGGCTAGTTCCTTCACTGGAACCGGCATGACATAAACTGGTCATCATGTCGGTGACCATCCCGGTCAAGCCTTCATATCGTACACATACTGGAACCGACAAGGACCATACCGGTCCCCATATCGGTTAGCATACCGACATAACAGATATATTTACAACATTAATATAGCCGTTAATACCCGTTACTATGCCAAACCGGCATACCGGTCTCAGACAGCAAGTTGGGGCATGTGTTTTTATTTTGCTATAAATTGAGCTCCAACTCATTTTTGCTTAGTTAGAGAACTAGAGAACCTTCATACATATTCTACCAAGGCAAAAAAAAGAGTGTTTCTAAACCTTCATATTCATAAACACTCATTCATTAAGCTCACACACACTACACCTTCATATACATTTTTAGTGAGCTTAGATCACTTGGGTAACCAACTCACACAATCTTCTTTATCATTGTGAGTGCCCAAGTGTGTTTTATAATTTCTTATACAAAACACTTGTGGTTTTTGAAATCCCATTGTTTGGGTAATTGTAAAGGTTTGTGAGTGAGCCTACGTAGAAAACTCAAAGTATTGAGGTTCTGAGTGCACCTTGCGTAAAACATTTTGTTGCGGGTGAGCCACGAAAACTTTTTATTAGTGAAAAGTTTCAAGCACGGCTTGGGGGAGTGGACGTAGGCATTGTTGGCCGAACCACTATAAATCTCAGTGTCGTTTTCTCTATCCCTTAACTCTTTACATATTACAAGTTTTATTTATTACATGTTTATATATTAGAAACTTGCATATAGGTATTTTATTACAAAAGAGAAAATTGACCTTAAGCATTTATTGGTTAAATAGCTTAAAATCGGCAAAGATTTTTAATTCCGCATATTTTAGCCGCAACCCAATTCACCCCCTCTTGGGTTTAGAGTTTGGTTTATCGCTATTGCTTGTAGGTAATTTCATGAAACCGATTAATTTAAGGATAAATAGTAAATATAATTTTATTATTCTATTTTTTTAATTGATCATTATTTTATCTAATGTTACTGAAGTCATTTCTAAATAATTTATATTTAAAAAAATTAATAGAAATCTCTCAGATTAGGCCGACCATAAATATGTGCTTTGATGCGGTTTCCATAAGCCGACCACATCAGGTCGTCAGCTCGGTTTGGGCCTGTTCCGCCCCTCTTTAAGTAGGTCGAAGGGCTCGGGCACTTAAGGACAGGACGGAAATGGTTCGATGAGTTTGGCGGATTATTTGGCCGACCACTTAGCAACCGACAGAAGTCTTGAGATTATAATTCTCATTTACACATGTCATCTCCCGGAAGCACCCACCAGGCTGTCATCATCACTAATTATGTGTGGCAGTAAAAAAATAAGATTGATGTGATGAGATATCAGGGGGCAGGCTTACTTTCGGCAAGAGCAGACCTAGGGCAGAGAACTCATTAAATAAGTCAAGTGTCACGTGGAAGATTCTGCAAAATGAGAACATCAACCGCCTCTTTTTTACCGCCTCATTTGTAGTATATAAAGAGAGAGGGGATCCCAGAAGAGGAAAAAAAAAGATAATAGATAGTTCATGTGAAAAACTCTTTGTAATTTTCCTTACAATACAACTCGGTTTTCACACTGACCGACCACAAACTGGTCGGTCGAGCACATTTCAATAATAAAACACTCATCCGTTTTGTACCCGTAGACGTAGGTTGGATTCAATCCGCCGAACCACGTTAACTCCTGTGTCAATCTGCGTGTTTTTCCCTTCTATCAAAGTTTGCTTTTGGTTTCCCATAACCAAACAAATTCACTGTTGAATGAAGGTCATCCCGGGAATAATATTTCATTATTGTCCCTGAAACGAAAACCAGCCATCAACGATAATAATCGTGACTATCAATTGAATTCAAATTATAATGATAATAATCGTGACTTCGAAGTTGGCTTTCCAAATATAAACATGTGATAAGTAAAACAAAATGTTTTCGGTATTTTGCATATCTGCAAATGTATTTCACATTGAGTCTTTTTCTCTAATATCACATTGTTTGGGGTTGAGTCTTGACATGAGTTTATAAGTTTGGCTATTCTTCTAACTTGAGATCTTTTGGGGGTAAAGACTTGAAACCCTTGCTGTCAAAAACAAAGCCATGAAAGATTAGGGTTTGGACTTGCAATCCCAATTCATCATGTGCTGTTCCAAAATTAATATCAAAGCCAGTTATCCAATTGATCTCTATAATGTAATATACAAAATTCAAACTGGAAACGGACCCGACTCTGCCGTACTCCTAGCAGCTAGCAGAGCTGAAGCACGTAGTAGAATGCAATCAAATCACGGCATGATTTCAATCAAGGTTTCGTATCAGCTTACGTGCCTTAAAAAGAAAGAGGAAATAGAAGACAAAATTAATTGAATGAATGATTTTACTCACACAACAAACAGCTACAAGAACTGAAAGTGGGTTTTTTCTTTTACAGTATACGGAACTACATACAACGAACGTACACTTATTTTAATAATCAAAGCGAGCTAAACGTGCATGCATGGAGGAAAGTAGCTAGAAAGCATCAATCAGTCACTTCATCTTGAAAGTACATTTGACACGTCATGATGATCTGATCGATGCAAATTGATGGAGATTAGGCATCAGGCAATGTACTGAATAGAAACGTGAAAACTAAGGCACACGTGTAATTTCATTATTGGACAGTACCCTGCTCTCTTTTTAATTTTCTGTGCGATTCAGGGGTTGCTATACATTAGGGTTTCTGTTCATGAAATGAAAGAAGAGAAATTAAAGAAACCAAAAGTATCGTTCATTGTCATTGACGGCAGTTAATTGTAAAGGAGTATCTTTCAGATTTTGATCAACTTTATTTTACAGAAAATATTTAAGACTCTATACTATAGACAAGCACTTAGGTTAAGCAATCAGGAATAGGATTTTACCCTACTCACGATTTTGGTCCTTAATGGTGTCTCATCCTCATAGTTTTATCGCGATAAAAATAATGTGTATTCAAGACTACACTTATCAATGATAAATTCAAGATACGAATGAAGCCCTGACAGTTTTGGCAAATTCAAGATTTTCATTTTCACTTGAATTTATCTCATATCAAATATGTTCTATCGACGAAAATAAATTTCCATCAACTATACCCTTACAGCTTTAACACGATAAAGATATGGTCACAAAAATTCATTTAAATCTATATTGACAAGGCGAACCTAGAAACAAGTGTTCACTCACACAAATTAATATTAAGCCTTATTAATGGGATTTTCCTAGAGTAGTGTTTTTCGGCTTGAGATCTACATCAAATGTAGTCCTTAAGGGGCGTGACTTGGTGCTATAGGGTTCAGGATCTCACTTTGAGATCCTGGGTTCGAATCCAGGGAGTACGTTTCTTGTAAGAGCCTGGGACAGTCGGGGGTTTTACCTGCTCCGCTTAAGCCCGGAAGAGGTGGTTTGGCGGCGGGGTTCCCAAAGATTTCAAACAAAAAAAATATACATCAAATATAAATATTTAATCCAAATCAATTTCATGACAAATTAGTTCTATACGGGAAACCATAACTCAACTTAACAATAAGACTCTATTATGTTTCTCATTTATGCGAAACCAAAAATTCAAGAAATATCTAGATTAATTGCATGTGTAACCATTACCTTGGAATCTAATATCATATGTTATTGCATGAAATCTATTATAGATGCAGGATTAGACTCGCTCTGATACCATTTATGTTAGGGTAAATGTAACTGAAGCACGTCGGCGAGCGAATCGACTCTTAAAATAATTTTCAGTTCGGATAAAATTAACCAGTATCATATACGTCTAATTTATCTGTATTTCGCTCTAAGCACTCATTAGTTTTCAAATATTGAGAGTGATTATGCATAAAGACTTGGGATTAAAAAATTCAGAAATACTATTCGCGGTTACATATTGACTGATTCACTAGTTCCCAAACCGGGTTATCAGAATAACCAGATAACCAATTCAGTCATAAAACCGGACCACCCTACTGATACAGTGAACCAATTACTGTAACAGTAGCTGATCACTATAATTTCAATAAATTATCAATTTGCCCGTAATGTAGTTTTTGTCGAAAATTTCCCAAAAGGCGTCCAAAATAGTTTTGAAAATCCAAGATTTTTTCTCATCATACGCACTGCAACAATAATTTGTGTACTGTTGTTGATAAGTCCACGAAAGTGTACTTTGAATGTCACTTATACGAGTAATATTATAAATCTTTAGAAGTAACTTGGATATTTTAATACATTTATATATTATATCATTTAATTCATGAAATATTCAAATTCATATACCTATGTTGTGTTTTGATGTAGAAATAAAGCTAGTGCAAAAGAGAAGTTCAAGGCCTTGCAAAGTGATGAAAGTTGACTAGTATCAATTGGGTATTGTGCACTCTTTTGGACATTTCAGAAGATTTGGAAATCCAATTGACATGAGGTCAGTGGAATTGGACATTAGACTCAAAGAAGATCGTGTGTGTATAAAGAACGTATGATTTGGCTAAAGGACGAGAAATTTACAAGTGTTTTAAATTACACCTCAGAACCAGTCCGCGCAGAGTAGCTGGGCGTACGAGTGATATTCATCGGAGCGTTATAACTCCCCGAGGCAGTAGTTTTATGATTGAGGAGCGTGCAATGGAGGTTCGAATGAATCGAGGTAATAACTAGATGTGCGAGTTACGTTTGAGGGGAGTTCAAACGCGAAATGTGGAATTTGAGTGCAGACTTCCGTTTTTAAGCGTTTTGCCATTCCTAATTGAGTTTTATAAAGCCCATGTCATTAGAATTAGGTTATAACATTATTTCTCTTATAAAAAGAGGCTTAAACCCTTATTATAAATGGGGGAGGCTTGGATAAAATCTAGAGAAAATTTGATGGTTCCTAATTCCATGAAGAACTAAACTCCAAGCCAAAGGTTAGGGATGAACTCTTGATGTATAATTCCTATCCTATCTTTTGATTCATAATTGAACTTCAATGTTTAAAAAAATTAGTTTTCTTTATCTTCTTCATCTTTATTGATTATAATCCAAAGATTATATTTGATAAATTCATATATACGATTACTCATGCTTGTTCTATATGTGTTTTGGGGATATAATTGTGATTGGTATGTTATTTTACGAGTTGATATTTGTCTACGATATTGGCTCTATGTATATTTTTGTCTTAGGATAGGTTGTAAGAATAGCATATCTATATGTTTAATAAAAAAGATAAGAATGTTAATTACTTTAGAGATGTGAAACTTGAAACATAAGAGGGAATCCCGACACCTTGTTATCTTTTACCTATTGATAAATTTAAGTTCTTTTCATACATTCGCTTCAAAATCTCAATTCAATCATTTACTTTCTATTAGTTGCATGTTACGTGTTTGCTAAATGATTCAACACCTTGTAACCATCTCTCTATGGGATCGACACCTCCATCTATACTGCGATAGCCGCGAATATCTTTTGAGCATAATCAAATTTTAGCGTCGTTGTTAGGGAGATGGTTTACAATCTAAAGGAGTAGGTTTGCTTGGCTAATACGAGATTGGAAACCTCATTTCTTTTGTCTTTTAATTTAGCATCACTTTTTACTTTCATATTTGATTTATTTCTTTTAAAAATTCTTTAATTTTTTTATTGTTGAGTGCATGCTTAAACCTAGAGATCGTTTAGGCAGATATTTTAAAATAGAGAAGGAATACTAGGATATTGAAAGTTTGTCGAAAATCTTTTTGTTACTCCATCTAGATCTAGCACACACAACATGAGTGATCACGAGGAACAACCCATTAGGAATCTTCAGGAGTACCTCTATCATACTCGCACAACTACACTATTATGAATAATGTTTCCCTCTAATGCACCACATATAAGCCTAGAATGATACAACTTCTCCTTACCTTCTATGGTTTGGAGAATGAGAACCCTTACATGCATTTTAGGGAGTTCAAGGAGGTAGTTGCAACTTTCCATGTCCAAATTGGGACTATAGACACAATTAGACTTAAGTTCTTCCTTTTTCCCTTAAGGATAGAGCTAAAAGTTGGTTATATTCTTTGAGACCTCGTTCTATATGATCATGGGGTGATATGAAACATGTACTTTTCATTAAATATTTCCCACACTATAAGACTAATGACCTAAAAACACAGATAACTACTTTCTCCTAAAAAGACAATTTAGCCATATGTCCTCACCATAGGTATGATAGTTCGCGTATAGTGAGTCAGTTTTATGAAAGTCTAACCCTTAAGGAGCGTCAATTTGTAGAGATGATGTGTAATGGTGAGTTCTTACAAAAAGATCTTGAAGATGATATAGAGTATTTGAATGACCTAGCTGAAAAGTCTCATACTTGGACTGGACCTAATGCCACTGATATGACACATTCCACGCCTTCTAGTAGAGGCATACACCACGTTGGAGAGAATGAAAAATTATAGCACAAGTTGAGCTACTGACTAGGGAAATAGAAGTTTTGAAACTTAAAGATCATAGAGTTGTCTATGCTCTTACTTAGGAAAGCCTAAAACCCCTTGTTTTGTTTGCTCCAGAATGGACTATTTAGCTCTTGATTGCCACACCTTTGTAGAGATAAGGAGTGTGCATGAGTAGCAATGTAATGTCTTATGCAAAAAACCATACATCTCTTATTCAGACAGATATTATTCTAGTTGGGGAACCCTTTAATTATAGTTGGAACATCGAACCACATCAAACCACTCAACCGTAACTGCCTAGATCTTAATCCACTACTCAGTATCATGCATATGTACCTCCTAGGAATTCTTAGAAGACATGGTGCAAGAGTTTATAGAGGCTTAGAGTAAGACCAATCATAGGTTTGATGCTTTGCTAACTCAAGTGGTTGAGAAGAATAAGGAAATAAGTGTCAAATGTCTAAATTGACGAATGTTTTATCTATAGTTGAGTGAGGGAAGTTTCCAACTCAAATGCAGCCAAATCCTCAAAGTCAATCTATGGCACATACTTCTAATGGTAAGAACAGAGATGTTGAGGAAGTCAATGTCATTACTATTTGTAGTAGAACGATGATGAATGCTCTAATTCAAGATCTTAAACCTCATGAGGCACCTCAATACTCTAATGGTAGGAATAACGACTTAGCTAGGGAACCAGTTGAGTTTCGACCTAAAGTTCCATTCCCAGTAATCCTTAAGTTTGCATCTCCATACATTTATATTTATAATAACTCTGACCCACTTAAGCATTTTCTTTATAATTATTGGCGCGATGATTATTTTGATGATACTGATATTCCAAATATCTCTAGTTTATTTGATATTTCTTAGGATTACTTGAATGAAAATTGAAATGAAACTAAGGTTGAGTTGGTTGGGCGAGAACACCCAACCAAACCTCATGATGATACTTTTGTCCATGCTAAATCTACGACAACCAAAAGTACAACAAATGAGGCATATGCACACAGCAGAGGCTCTTCTCCATACTTATTACCTCAAGTTTAAAAAAGGAGGTTGAATTGCAATGAACACATGATTGTCATGTCTAGGGAGTCTTCTTTTATTTTATAGCCTCCATGAGCGATCTTATTAATAAAGTCTTGTTAAAGACTATAAAGTAAACACTTCTTATGGGGTAACCCAAGCTTTCTATTTATTTAATTTACATCTTTTATTTTTATTTGTGTTTTTATTTTGTTTTATTTTATGTTTTTTTTTAAGGAATCATACTTTGTTACAACCAGATTCATGCTCTCTTTTATCAAGTGAACTTCTTCCTTTTCTAACGTCTGTATTGTTGTTAATATTGTGTAACACCCTGGTCACCCCCACGTGATCCCGATGATCATTTTCAAAATATAAGATGTATTATTTAACCTAAAAATAAGCATGAGTGCATTGTTGGTCACGAAATATTTTTTAAAAACTCGGGCGTATTATTTGTAGTTCCGGTACGCGATTATTTTTCTATCGCGTTATCGATAGCTCTTAGTATTTTGGACATAACATGAGACACCGATGTCCGTTTTTTGTGATCTTTATATTGTCGGAAAGGCTGGATAAAGTTCTACAACTTTTGTGAAATAATTTTCCAAATTTTGAGCAGAACAAGGTTTAAAATATGTATTTTGTTGGCTACACTGTATGATTTTGGGAATCATCACTCATTTTAAGCACTTGCTCATTATAAGTTAATATTTTAATCTTAAAAAATCTCTTATGTTATAAAAGAAGCACTATTCATCATCTTTCTCAGCCTTCAAACTTATGAAACGTCCCCAATTACCACTCCAAAAATTCATCCAAGGCATGCGATTCAAGAGGTGGATTTTGATGGCGTCCTCTAGTATTTTCATGCTAGGTAAGTTTCAATCTCTCATTCTTCTAAATTCTTGAAATCTTTAACATGTAATTTCATTCTTCAAAATCGAAACCCATGAAACCTACGATGAATTGGTATTGTTTTGCATGAATTAGCTTAACCTAAGGGCTTATTAATGCATTTTATGATATATTGGCAGGGAATGAGCATAAATTGATTCAAACTCAAAATTTTGAAAATAGGTATATGCATATGATCGAATTTTGAATGAATGGAATACTTGATTATGTTGTAGTTGATACATTGTTGATTTTAAAACATGGAATAAGCCTTGGCGTGTTAGAATCTAAGATCTTGAAAATTGGTATGTTGGCCGAAATTGAAGAGTGAATGGAGGCCTTGATGTTGTTTTATTAATGATTAATAAAATAACTACATTTTCATTTCAACTTTGACTAATGGTAATGTCATTATGCATATTAGATTGATATATATAAATATGATGGGAATGACATCGATCTTAAAATAGTCATGTAATAATACTGGACACATAGTGGTCCGATATTGGGATAGTATTACTATTATAAACTATTATTAAAGTAAATATTCCTAGTCGTTTGTTTCAGAATATGGTCGAATTCCTATAACCTAGAAGGCTAGCATAAGTCGTATATTGGAATTAGAGTTCCAATGGTTTAACCCAATATACCTGGAGCAAGGGAAGCTCGTACAGACATGTGGGTATTCATTGGAGCGAATACTGAATGACTCACAAGTGATTCTTAATAGTTGGAAGTACACACCACCGTCAATAGGATTATCCTCGAGTCGAGTAGCATATATGATCCTTTGACTATATGATAACATTGATTTTTTGTGTGATCCTCCACACTTTAATGCCATATATGTCAAAGAACTTTCATGGTATGACCGTTAGATATTCGTTGGGTATGGACCGATGCACTCATTAATCAAGTGAGTATCAAGAACCATAAGAGGTTTA
The DNA here is from genome assembly GCA_019454045.1 of Zanthoxylum bungeanum. NCBI lineage: Eukaryota > Viridiplantae > Streptophyta > Magnoliopsida > Sapindales > Rutaceae > Zanthoxylum > Zanthoxylum bungeanum. Next base: position 3,346 of record SKCR01054136.1, on the reverse strand, counting down.
GGTATCATTGTGAGTAAGTCACGAGTCTTAAAACTTTGGCCAAAGCCGATCACCTAGGATGGATCGCAAATATCAGAAATGGTGTTCTGATTAGTTGTAAGGAATCATGGACACATCGACATGAGATGTGTATCTTGAAAACTTGACGGTGTAATTTATGTTTCCTAAGCATAACTCGGATAGCCTACGATGGAGGAATTGTTAAACATATGTGATGACCTCGACTTGTATAGTTCAGAAAGTTCGTTTGTGTTCTTCACGAATTCGGAGGTGGCTGAATTGCGTACATATAAGCTAGGCTCATATGTCGAACGTTGTTGGACTTAGAGAGTCCCACAATGTGAAGTGTACTCGTTGAGCACTTGGGCAGCCGATAATGTTTGATAATAAATAATATTTGATATTATAATTATCAATTAAAATAATTAAATATTTTTTGATAACATTAATTATTTACTTTGACTCAATTGGATTAATTGGATTAATCCAAAATCACCCAAGGGCTTTCTATATTTTCATAAATATCTCTACCATTGGAGGATATTTTGGTAATTAAAAATATATAATTATATGTGTATTTGGCTTGATTTAATTGGATTAAATCAAAGTGATAGACAATGAACTAATCCATTTGTTAAACTTTATCTTGATTTAATTGGATTAAATCAAAGTGGTAGACAAAGGTGATTAGTCACACCTAATTATACATATTTGGAAAAATTGGATTAAGCCCACCTAAAAGTTGATTAGAACTTTTATTAATGAAAAATTACATAAGTTTTTCTATAAAATGCAAACTTGAGCAAGTTTTTAATTAAGTTTGAGATTAAGAAAGGTAAGCTAGTGAAAGCTAAAATAAGCAAGATTTAGAAATATTAGCCTAAGTAAAAGAAGTGTTTGGAGAAGCTTTGGAAGTTCTCTATAATATTTCAACACGGGGAAATCAAGATTTGATCTTGGAATCAAGCTTGCTAACATTGGAATCAAGATTGGATCTTGGAGTCAAGCTTGATAACTTTGGAAGTTCTCAACAACATTTCAACCAGAAGAAGAAGATTGAATCTTCGAATCAAGCTTGCTAGGTAAGTTTGATCTTCTCCAAAGCTATGTTTTCATTGGTGAATTACCATTAGTGAAACATATAGTAATGTATTATGTATTGGATACATAATAACATAGCTTGATGTTGAAATTAGGCTAATGAATTGTGTATGGATGCTTTGGAAGCACAAACATAATATGTTTGTGATTGGGTCAAAATATTTATTTTGGACATAGACATAAAATTAGAGTTTGGAACTCTAGTTGATAGCTTGGAGTTATGACTATCATTCTAGAATCAATTGACCACCTTTGGGTGACCTAGAATTGTTCATAAGTCATTTCATTATGGGATTCTATTTTGGTTTATATATATATATATATATATATATATATTATATATATATATATATATATATATATGTGTGTGTGTGTGTGTGTGTGTGTTTGTTGTATAACATGTGTTGTGTTTGGTTTTGAAATTAAAATTTATTTGGGTGTTTTAAAATGTGTTTAAGTTGTTTTAGAAAATAATATATATATATATATATATATATATGGTTGAGCTCTGGCTCAAGCTCAACTAAAATAAAAGGAAAGTCTAGCAGCTTGGCTCTTTTCCGTGTTCCTCTTTGAGTTGAGGTTCGGGCCGTGGACTTCAATCCTGTTAGGAGTTCGACTTTCTGTTCGTTCAGTCGCATAAAAGGACTTCTCTTCGGTCAGACGAGTAGAGGATACGCTTTGGATGAGTAGTTCTTGTCCTAGGGACTACATCTCTTTTTGTGTTTCGGAAGAGTCAACTACGTCGAACCTCATTCTTTCGTTAGGGCGACTGCTGCCCCAGAGTGTATTCTTGCGGCATGAAGCGAAAGGGGCATAAAGGAAATCTTTAGTGCTAGCCCTGTCGGTATCGGAATAGTTGTCGAAAAGTGTGTTTCCTCTATCGCCAAAGTTGCCTAGAAGTGGGCTTTTACATGCAGTGTGCGTTGGATGCAGCGTGCGCTACGGTTTTTCAGACTCTGATTTATCCTAAGTTTTTCCCTAAACACTCGAAATGGAATAAAGTATTTCATTAAAATATTTAAAAATACAACCATACTTGATTACCACGGGTTAGACCCATTTTCACTGTGCGGGACACCAATCTGACCCTATGGGTCCCACAACCGCCCTAACAGAATGGTATCAGAGCAGGTCTTGAGCACACAACACGTGTTGCATGTTTGACATATTTGAATATATGCCTCTATAATTTTAATTTAATTATGCATAAGTCATATTGGATATGCATTGCATGTTTTAAATTAAAATTTTTATTTTGACCCAATTATGTTAATGACTGGATTGTCATAAATCTTCCATGATTATGTGATTACTTTATTTAAGTAATAGTATTAATAATGTTAGAACATTATTGGATGGTCTGTCTTGTCAATACGGAGATGAATGAGTTCTTACTACTTATGTCCAATACCGTCATTAATGTGAGGGTATAAGTGCTCGGAACTTAGGTCACTCCAGTAAAATATTAGATGTAGCGTGATGAGTTAACCTAGTCGCCCAATACCTCCATTTATTGTGAGGGTGTACTTAAGAAGTTCATTAGTGCACTTTGACAAGTATACACCTGGAACACGTCTTAATCCAAGAACGTCATTAATGTGAGGATAAGAAACTGTTCAGGGCCAAACAAGGAGTCATCTGGATGTGATTGACCTTTAAGGTCCACCTAATGATTTTAGGAAAGCCAAGACCATCATTAGTGTGAGGCTAGAGTAAATGTCATGGGAGCCACTTCCCGCTATGAAATTTTTAATGTCAAAATTCTATTTTTCCATTAAGGGAGATTACAGAATTATGTTAAGTAGTGGGATGGCATTAATAGATTTAAAAATCCATAATCGTATTAGTGTTTTTATATTGAAATGAAAAATATTCTGCTAGTGTTTAATTATTGTCTTATAGAAGGCTCTCATAAATCCATTAGCACGACTTTTAGATTCTAAAAAACTAAAAGAAGTCTTGAACTACTTATAGTAGGAGATGAACATCTACCTTGACTTGGAGTCTGAACGATTGAGGTATATTACGCTCAATCCAATGTCTGTCGAAATTGTTCCTAATTGTCTTAATCAATACATCAATGTACCAAATGCTTGGAATATTATAAGAACGCTCAAGGAGTTGTTAGAAGGAAATCAAGAAATTGAGATATATCGGAGGTCTAAGGCGGTCAAGGATGAAAGAGTGGTCTAAGGAATTATTCCATGCTACTGATATATGGAACGACATTACATTATGATAA